>VWPW01005292.1:897889-930861 GCA_013389825.1 Crypturellus undulatus | reverse complement strand
CAGCCCCGCGCTGCCGCCCGGCGCCCCTCGGCCCCGCGGCGGCCGCGCCGGTTGCTCCAGCGTTTCCTGCCGGGGTATCTGGGTCACCCTCCCCTCAGACCCCCCGCCGCCGCCTTTCCCTGAGTCACCCGCCCCGGGAGTTGTGCAGCGCCCCGCGGGTCACGTCGCGCTCGCCCGCCGCGTGCGGAGCGGCGGGGCCCTCGGTGGGGCAGGGGCGAGGTGAGCGGAGCCCACCCGGAGCCGCAGCGCGGCTCTTGCTGGCACCTGGGGCGCTGGGTCGGGCCCCAAGGCGAGCGGACACACGGCAGCGCTCCTGCCTCCGCCAGGGATCCAGCCGGGAACGAAGGCGGCAGCAGGGGAGGCTGCAAGAAAATGCCGCCCCCCTGGATTGTCAGGACTTGCGAGCTCCCTGTCTCCAGAGGCCACAGGCCTAACTGCAAGTGTGGTGGTATTGGGGAAAAAAACATGCTCAAGAAGGGCAGAACAGGGCCTATTGAATCCAGTCGTGACAAACTGCACCAAGAAGAGAGAAGGAGGAGGAAAAGCCTCAGGTGGTTTCCTAGAGGGCAAAAAAATGCTGAGATCTAGAGGGTAGGGGAAGAGTGGGAATGGGGAGCCATCAGCTTGGACTGGGAGGACACCGTTCTCCTTCACAGAAAGATGAAGTTTGTATTTCTTCAGATCAAGAAGTCTGTACCTTCCTGGAATAGACCAGCTTGATATACCTGGTCGATATATCGAGGTATATCGAGGGAAGAGGGGGACTGGGCTGGCAGGACTGACGGTCACCGTCAAAGATGGGTAGACTAATCACGAGTAGTCACAGGATTAGATGAGAAGTCTTGTTGAGTTTCTAACTGTGGTGTGTCTGGAGAACAGAGATACCTTAGCAGAAATGCTCTAGATGATCTAGATATGGAGCCAAAAGACTTGTGCTTAAAAACTATGGGTAACTGGATTTAAACCTACTGCCAGAGTGGTGGCACATGTCCGCAAATGGGGCAAAACAACAAAGGCAGGTTACAATTCAGAGAAGTCCTGAGATGCCAAACCCGGCGTAGCTGAGGAGGCAGTTCATGCGGAGCGAGGAGTGTCAGTGCAGGAATGCAGCAAGGATGGGTCCACGGTGGCAGGGAACAATGTAGATGAGGCCTCAGTGAAGAAAGTGGCCTTGTTAAAGCCAACCTAAGGCTGGAACAGCAGGGAGCCTAGGTGTGCTAGAGGGAGTGCTGTGTGCCAGCACCCGAGCAGAGTTGGATATGGACTGGCTCTTCCTTTCTCTGAAAGACACAGGGAGAGCTCTGCACGATCAAGGTCATGACAATGTGTTTGTGTGGGCAAGAAGAGAGAAAGATCTGGGGAGACAGAATGATCTTAAATTACTTTTTCTATCTTCTGTCTTCTGCAGTGAACCTCATGCTCTGAATCTTCAAGGGAACCTTTGAGCAGGATCTTCCCCTCCTCCTCATTGTGTTATCATTTGCTAGCTCTGTGCTGTGCCGTGCAGGGCAGCTGGAAGGAGCACACTGTGCCCTGGAGGACATCATAAAAGTAGTGAGGGTACCGTGGGCTCTTGGACAGGGAACTCTCTGCATCTTCTCCCCACCCATCACTCTCTGCTGACAGCTCTTTGACAGTCTTGGCAAGAATATCGATCTACCTGTCCAGGAGTGTGGCACTTGGTGAGTGCGGCATTACACACTGTGTTTGTGCCACCCTCACCATTTCCTCAGGACCTTTCTCCTGCCTCCCATTTTCTCTATATCTCTTTGCCAGCTCCTCATTCACTAGGACACTGGGCACCAGGGACCAAACTGTCTGGAGTCCTAACAATTCCTTTTTGCCCATAGCCTTCAAAAGGAGAAGGTGGTCCCAGAGAGAGAAAGTGCCTGGGAGGCACATGAAGTAAGGAGAGCTTTTTCTCTGGGGGAAGAGCGGAGGAGGGGGATAAAATAGATGGGGAGAAAAAAAAAAGAGTGCAAGAGAGTGCGGGAAGAAGTGCTGACAAGTGCTTATGAGAGAGAGAAGTGGAAGAAGGGAAAAGAAAGAGAACAAGGGAAAAAGCAGGTGGAAGGGATAGAACAAGTGAAAAAAATATAAGCAAACAAGAAGGAAGGGGAGACCTAAAGGACAGAGTGGCAGGCTGTTCTTGCCTCTCTGCCTAGCACCTGATGACAATGCCGCGAGGACGTGCTCCAGCGTGCATACACCTTGCATAATAGCAGCAGCAGATGAGGAGGGACGTGGTTACCCCCATGTGGAGTCCCTTTCATCCTCTTACAAAATCTCAGCAACAGGGGCAAGGTGAAGCCTAGTGGGAGCAGCAGCATGGGAGACTCAGCAGAGGCCACCTTGCACAACAACTCTCTGTGGTGGCTAGCATGTGGCATGTTAGCCCTCTTGGCCAACTCCTGGATTATTCTCAGCATCACAGCCAAGCAACAGAAACACAAGCCCTTGGAGCTGCTCCTTTGCTTCCTTGCTGGGACCCACATCCTCATGGCAGCAGTGCCCCTCACCACCTATGCTGTTGTGCAGCTGCGGCGTGAGTCCTCTGACTATGACTGGAATGAGAGCATCTGCAAGGTCTTTGTGTCCACGTACTACACCCTGGCTCTGGCCACCTGCTTCACAGTCGCCTCCCTCTCCTACCACCGCATGTGGATGGTGAGATGGCCAGTCAATTATCGGCTAAGCAATGCCAAGAAGCAGGCTCTGCATGCAGTCATGGGTATCTGGATGGTGTCATTCATCCTCTCCACCCTGCCCTCCATCGGCTGGCACAACAACGGCGAGCGCTACTATGCCCGTGGCTGCCAGTTCATTGTCAGCAAGATAGGACTGGGCTTTGGCGTCTGCTTCAGCCTTCTGCTCCTTGGGGGAATCGTCATGGGCTTGGTGTGCGTGGGTATCACTTTCTACCAGACCCTGTGGGCGCACAGAAGACGTCGGCAGTGCCGCCATCAGCGGACAGAGGAAGCGTCATCCTCGTGTTCTTCCTCAGCACACAACACTTTCAATGTGCCAGCCATTGTAGTGGAGGATGTGCGAGGCAAAAGGAGGTCTTCCCTGGATGGCTCTGAGTCAGCCAAGACCTCCTTGCAGATGACCAACCTCATCAGCGCTATTGTCTTCCTGTATGACACACTTACTGGGGTGCCTATCTTGGTAAGCAGCAACCTTCTCCTTTCCCATCACAGAGTCCACAATTAAACTAATTTTTTGTTTGTTTTGAGTTTAGACTAGGAGCTCTGTCTTTTGTCTGTGGATGACAGAGTCACCACATCTGAACCTTTGTAGTTCTTAGGGCCAGTTTTAAAGAGATTGCAGTAGTTCTCTTATCATCTACAGGAACCTTTTCTCTATGTTTAGTCTTGTCTTAAGAATACACATTACACAGCTGAAAACTCTGTGAAAGTTAGAAATGGCTAAGAAGAGACTGGAGAGGAAATTATTCTGCATACTTACAGGGTGATTTACATACCTAAGAATGATGAGATTTTGATTTCTCTGATTTGCTTCTGGAGAACTGATACACCAGCTTTAAAAGCTGTTACTGTCAGTTTCCTTTTCCCTTCTGCTTGTATGTTCATAGTCAGCATTTGTGTTTTGACTGGCTGGTTGATTTTGTGAACACTGAAGATCTGAGGAAGTTTACTAAGGGAACCATTAAGGGAACAGAGGCTTAGTCACCATTTTTCTTTTTTTTTTTTTCAATCACCCTGTCCTTTGTTAGCGCCCATTTAGCTCCAGCTCATAATGAGCTCTAGGAAGAGGGAGTGCTAACAGCACTGCTCAGATTAGAGAGATAACAGTTCAGAACACACTCCAGCAAACCTGGGACAACACCCTAGGAAAACTTTTTAAAACAGGACCTGGGATAATTACTTGAAGAAGCCTTCACTCAGATTACATACTAATATAAAATTGACTAATGGTATCTTTCTCCCTTGACTCCACTCCTGTTTTTGACCTTTTTCACGGCCCTGATTTTCTCTCCCATCTCAAAGGTTGTGAGCTTTTTTAGCCTGCGCTATGATACGGCCCCCACCTGGATGGTTCTGGCTGTGCTCTGGTGCTCCATGGTGCAGACCCTGCTGCTCCCCTCCTTCATCTGGTCCTGCGAGCGCTACCGGGCTGACCTCCGCACCGTGTGGGAACAGTGTGTGGCTATCATGTCTGAGGAAGACGGAGATGATGGTAAGACCCTCACCACCCCACAGCTACCTTTCATCACAAATACTGTCCCCTCAAAACCACAGAAGAGAGATTGATTCTGCCTTGAGAAAAGGACCCGGTGGCAATGGAAGAGTTGTTGTGGGGGTCTAGGTAGGATTCTCATTTAAGCTTAAAGTTGGCAACCATAAGGCAATTTATTCTGGAGAAAGCTCTGCCATTCATATGCCACTGTAAGGACTGACGGGCATCCAGGAACAGTTAGTGCAACAGGTCCACAGCAGAAGTGATGCGTAGTCAGCAAACCACAGTGAAAATGACACATCAGCCCTTAGCTGGCCCTGCTCATCCAAAGGCTCGATCAAACTGTGGTGGTGAGAGATTTATAAGTGGGACAGGAGAAAAAGGCAATCATCTGTGCCCTTTAGCCCTGCTGGAAACAGGAAAAAGTCCTTAGTCAAAGTTCAGAGAGCTGCGAACAGGGTGCCAAAAAACAGGCAAACATTACAGAAGTGTCTAGGTGCCTTGATAATGCTCATCTTTAAGCAGAGAAACCTTTCCTGCTCTTCTCCCCTTTGCCAACAGATGGGGTATGTGAGGATTATGCTGATGGCAGGATCTGCAAAGTGAGATTTGATGCAAATGGTGCTGCAGCTGTGAAGCAGGACTCCCGGGACATCAAGCTGCTACCCATGCATCACATGTTGTTGCCCCAGGACAAGGTGCATTATCTCCAGGTGAGCCAAAGGGTAGCAGGGGCAGCTCTACAACCCACTTCCTTCTCTGTCAGTTTCTCATATCTTTGTGTCCTCTTGACTTTCTTCTCTCAGAATGTCTCAACTATGCTACATCTGCTCTTTCTTTCTCCAGCCTTCCATCAGCTGTCTCCTTCTCCTCTTTCCAGGTCCCTATCTCCCGAAGAATGTCACATGATGAGACAAACATCTTCTCCTCCCACCGCTCTGCTCCATCCTTCCTACACAAGTGGTCTTCATCTGATGATATCCGCATCTCCACCCCCCGCAAGCCTGGAGGCCCTGGCTTCTTACCTCCTCAGCTGCATGACTACCAGCACCGCCGGCGGCCCCCAGAAGATGAGCTGACCACCCTCCGACAGTTTCTGGAAGGGGGGCTGATGCCCCGGGGATCCAGCTCCAGTGCCTGCTTCTTCCGAGATGAGATCACCACATTCATCGATGAGACGCCACAACCCACTCCAGCCTGCAGCCCACGGCACTCCCGTCTCTTGCTCACAGCACGCCGCGATCGCCGTCTCTCGCTCGGCAGCAGAGAAGAGGAGAACGCTGACCGTCCACGGCGCTGCTCCCTGGCTGGCACCGAAGCCTGGCACCTGCAGGAGGGAGAGCGGCCGCCACATGAACGGACCCTTGAGGCCTGTGAGGCTCAAACCTTCCTGGATCCCAAACTTTGAGAGACAGCATCAAAAACATTCAGTGCCATCAAGATTTTTAAATAAAACTTCAAATGTCACCTTGTCCTGGGACCCAATTACTCATTTACATTCTCATCTTTCTCGCCAGCAGGAAGGAGAAAAGGCACTTCACAGTCGTGGGGAAAGTGCGACGGATCTGCAGAATGGAGTGCTATGGATGTGGACGATCTGCGCCTGCTCTCAGGTTATAAACACAATCACCGCTGTGACAGCCATTTGGCACCCTAGCCAGTCCCATCCCTTTGTGAACTCCACCCTCGCATTAGCTCTGCCCTAAAAGACAAGGCAGGCACAGGATGGTATTAAAATTCTATACTTGGAGTGTCAATTGTGTGTCTGTTTTTAAAATAATTTATTACTAATAATTTTGTTTCCATAGAAACAAAGCGATTGGCTTAATGTTTAATGAAGATTCTTGGGCTCCTGGAAGGGAAATACAAAATGTGCAAAGTTCCTTCCCTCTCTCTCTCTCTCCTCCCCTTTCTTGTCAGTACATCTGGGAGGCAGCAGATATTTAACTGCCCGGGGACAGAAGCAGAGTCTTTCTCAAGGAGGCTGGTTGAAGAGTTTTCCTCTCCATCTCAGGAGAGACTCTACAGCTAAACAGGAGTGGCCTATGTGATTTCTAATGTTGCTCAACAAAACAAATTCTCTTCATCAAGATTCTGACCCATAAAGTCCTTCCCCAGTGTGATCTGCTGGTTTTCATTTAAAGTCTTCACAAAACAGAATGCCCCAGGCATCTTAGCTAGATAAAAGCCTGGTTTGGAATTGCTGATATAACTTTGCGCGTTCAAGACTTCTAACCTGCCAATTTCATCAAAATTGTGAATTATGATATCTGAAGCAAGTTTCCACTTTGTGCAGAGATCTCAGAAGGGACATACCAAATTGCTTTATGGAAGATGGTCATTTTCCTTCCAGACACTGGTTGTAGTTCCAGCCACGGAACTACAGGGTTGTTCATGTACATGTTCCAGGGAGCAGCTGCAACAGAAGGACTGATAGATACAGCTTTTCACCTCCATGTAACGGAACTTAGTCTCTGAACTTTGAGACATAGCCTGCATTTGGGTAAACTAGTCATAAGCCCTTGGTGGTTTTTGGGGGCGAGTCTAGTTTTCATCTACTAAAGAAAGGTTTAGCTGTTGCTGATTTTTGGTGGCTGGCTGGGCAGTGAAGCACCTCAGACAAAGAGATGTCAGCCTCTCTTGCCTTACAAAGTACCTGCTGTGGCTTGGTCTAGTGTCCCCTAAAGCCATGACAGGGCCCAGCTGCTGCAATCAGATCTGCTCATGAGACTGAGGCAAGCTTTATCTTTGTCTGTGAGTTTTGTTTGTTTTCCCTGTAGAAAAGCCATAAAACTGCCACCTCACAGGTAGCTCCCTTGGGGTTCATGGATGCAGGGTGGTGGGTTATAGCTGAGCACCCCAAGATCATGGGGTCATGATTATTCTAACACACGACATGCAGCTGCTTAGCGCTGCCAATCGAGATGCCAGGGTTCAGCCCCTGCTCCAGGAAGGCCAGGAATTCTCTCCCTGTCTTTGTGTCCTCGGTCCAAGAGCTGACCCCACCCGTAGCTGGAAGGCTGGGGTGAGAAGGCGGCACAGCACAACGGGACAGGCTGCCGATGGGCTCCCGTGCAGCACAACAGGAAACACTGCCCATGGGCTCCCGGGCCGGGTGGCTGTGGTGCTCGCCCAAGCCAGGGCCAGGATGGGCACAGCAGGGGGGACTCAGGCTCGGAGGGGCCCAGCACAGTCCGGCCTCCAGGGTGTGTCTAGCCCCGGGCCTGCCAGCGCTTCCCCCGCCCCGGTCCCCTCCTCCTCCACAGCTCGGCCATGGCCTCCCTCCTCCTGCCGCTGCTGCTTGCCCTTGCCGCCGCCACTGCCACGTCTGCGGGCCGCCTGGTCCCCTACGACCTGCTCTACGCGGACGGCGTGCGCGCCTACTTGGCGCGGGAGTGGCCGCGCGCGGCCGAGCTGCTGCAGCGCTCGCTGCACAGCTACGCGGGGCTGCAGGAGGCCCGCAGCGCCTGCCGCCACGCCTGCCGCGCTGAAGCGGCCTTCGCACAGGGGCCAGCAGCGCCCTGGGAAGCCGTCTTCTTCGAGCGGGTGCTGCAGCGCGCTGACTGTCTGCAGCACTGCCTGGGCCGCCGGCTTGGCGGGCCACCCTCCGCGCACCGTGTCAGCCACGCAATCCAGCGGGATTTCGAGCAGCGGGAGCCCTACAACTACCTGCAAGTGGCCTTCTTCCAGGTGGGCTCGCCTAGATGAGGTTCCGAGCAACCCGGTGGAGCTCTGGAGTCAGCCCCTCTGGGTGCACGGCATTGGGCTGGAGACCTCCAGCAGCCCCATCCCACTTAAATCTTTCTCTGCCTCTTAGCAAAAACAGCATGCCGGCTTTGTGTTGGTGCTTCCCAGGTAGCTGCTGGAGGTTGGAAGGAGTTCAGATGGTGGTGGGGTGCAGGGCACTGCAAGACCTTGCAAATGGACACCCTTTTGTGCTTAGTGAGGTTGGCCTGGCACATGGGCTATCAGGGACATGGGACATGGGACACAGGCGTGCTGCAGATGAGTCTAGGTCAAAGCATGGTCCAGGCAAAGTGCTGCTTAAAGGTGGTCCCAACCCAAGTACTCAGTGTCATGGTGCCAAAGTTGGTGGGAGCAGCTGGGGTGGAAGGTGAGTCTGGAGGGAGGTGGGTCTGTCTAGTGCACACAGGAATGTAACTCGTGTTGCCTTTCCTCTGCAGCTGAAGAAGCTGGATCAAGCAGTATCTGCAGCTCACACATTCTTCGTTGCGAATCCCCAGCACCTCCAGATGCGTGAGGACATAGAGAAATATCGCCGTATGTCAGGGGTAAAAGCAGACAGCTTCCGGGATCTGGAGGCCACGCCGCTCTGGGTGAGAGTCTGATGTGAAACTGTGTATGTACAGACATCAGCATGAGCACAGCTTGTCACACAATCCCAGCGCGCAGCCTAGGGCCAGCTCTATTTCAACACAGGGGTCATAGCCTGAGACAGGGTATCCATAGGTGAAGGCAAACTATTGATACGGAAACAGAATTTGGGGGTGGCAATTGTAACAGGCTGCCATGCCTTGGAGGAGTCTATTTGTCCCATACCCAGATTTGCTGTGGCACTGCTTGTGGGCTGTGCATGATCCACGAGGCCCCTAGATGTCAGCACTATCCTATGAGTGACTTAAAGTCTCAGGGAAACTTGACTTTGGTGTCAGCCACACTGACAAGGGGCTGGTGCCCTCCTTTGCAGGAGGCCTATGAGGCTGGGGTACAGCACTACAATGCAGATGAGTACCTGGAGGCTGTGGCCAGGCTTGAGGAGTCACTCGGAGAGGCACTGTCAGCACTGGAAGAGTGTCGTACCCTGTGTGAAGGACCTTGGGAGGAGGAGGAGGAGCAGGAAAAGGACGAGGACCAGGAGGAGGAGAAGGAGGACATGCAGCCTGGCCTGTATGAAGCAATTGCAGGTAGTGTTGGAGGCATGGAGGGGCCATGCTTTCCAGTCTGGACAGGCCCCATCTTCCAGCGCTCCTGGCTGGTAGATGGGGAAGC
The DNA here is from genome assembly GCA_013389825.1 of Crypturellus undulatus. Lineage (NCBI taxonomy): Eukaryota > Metazoa > Chordata > Aves > Tinamiformes > Tinamidae > Crypturellus > Crypturellus undulatus. Next base: position 921,651 of record VWPW01005292.1, on the reverse strand, counting down.
TGCTGGCTTTCATACTGCTCTCTCTTGTAGCCCATTACGTTCAGGTCCTGAAGTGCAGACAGCAATGTGTGATCGAAATTGCCACAAAGCCAGGGCGGATTTCAGCCACAGAAGATTTCATACCTTCCCACCTTGACTTACTGCAGTTCGCCTATGATCAAGGTGAGCAGAGCCACAATGTAGGTACTACAAGTACTGCTGTAGCACCCCTGTGCCTGCTCCTCTCCTCTGGATCTGGAGAACAACACATCATGGGGGAAAAGTGTTACACTGGCCTGAGCTCTACCTGTCTCCTTCCTGTCCTATCCTTTCTGTCCATCTCTTTGGCCAGAACTTCCTCTTTTGTTCAAGCCAACTTTGAGGCCACTTCTGGAGAGTTTCTCATGATGCACTTCTGACTTTCTATGCAGTTTCTCTAATGTGTCTCCATTCCCACTGTGTGCATGGACAAATCTTTCCTCCACAGTTCTCCATTTGAAGTCCTAGCTCCAATCATCTGTTCTGCCCAATCTTTGTGTCTCATACCCCTTTTTTCAGTATGTCACTGCTTCAGGTACTTTTTTCAGGCTCCCAGTTCTGATCTAGAGCATACGCTTGCATCTCATCTTGACAGTGGTGTCCCTCCTGAATCAGCCCTACGTGCCTCAACTTAGCTGATAGTCTATCTTGACATGGGGCATCCTGTCACCCTGTCACTTTCATAAGTACCTAGTTTGTCCCTGGAGCACCACTACTCCATCCCACACTTCCCCACATGGCTTGTCTGACCCAAATGTCTGTCACCTCCTCTGTCACAGACTTCATAATGTTTTTTTCTCAAAGAGGTCTCCGGGACCCAGCTGCGTCATCTTCATTTTTGGGCAAGAGAGATGGGACTATCTTTCCACATATTTCCTTTTCTCTTCCTCAGTCCTGCCCTGAAAAAGCCCCCAAGAATTATCAAAAGTGGGCCCCTTCTTCATCATGCTTATTCGCTGTATCTCTGACCACTGTCCTCTGTTTGGTAGAGGCCCAGCTAGGCAGGGAGGATGAGTATTCTGTGCCAGGCCTCCCACTGCCAAATTGTGACTGGGACTTTGGGCACTGCTAGCCTATACACATATACTGATAACATAAAGGCTTTTGATGACCTTTATGTTTTTTCTGTTCTGTCCCTGCTCAAGGTGGAAACAAGACACTGGCTGCTGAATGTGCTGCTTCTTACTTACTCTTCTATCCCATGGATGAGCCAATGTTGGAGAAAATGAATCAGTATCGCACAGAACTGGGGAAGAACAAAGCTGTCAAGGCCAGAGAGGTAGTTACACCCCTCTATCTGTATTTGCTAGCCCTCCCTGTCTCCTACAACTGGAACACTGGTCCAGGAGACAAGAAGAGGAGTGTGTATGTTTCACTGTAGATGTGTACCAAACTCAAGACTAAAGAAACCTGAGCCTGAGTTTACTTATAATCTATACCAGACAGAGTCCGTCCAGGACAGAATTGGGCTGCTTTAGTAGCAGTGCATTGGAGCAGGTTTCTGCCCTGAACTGGTATGGAATTGTCTTTTGACATTATCTGACAGCCTCTTTGTCTCCTTAGAATATTCAGCATTATGTGCAGAGATCACTGATGGAAAAGAGGTTGATTTACTACGCAGTGGAGCATCTAGGAGGAACTTTCAATGACCCTGTAAGTACTGATATTATCTTAATTTTCCTGCCCTAATTTCATCAAGAACATTGCTAGACCTCAATTGTGTGATCCAAAGAAGATCAGCTGCTGATGAGAAAGAACCCAAAATTCTTCTGCTGTGGATTTTTAAGGGCTTTCTTCTGCTTCTGGAGTTAAGCTATTTGAAAATCCATGCTGTAACTGTATGCATTAGCCCATTTTAACTGGCCTTGTAACATACTAGAACCATTAGTCTGATCTGCCATGTAGAAGGGGTCAAGGAACTGTCTGGTTAACCTGATCCAATGGGAGAAGTTTGCTGGGTACTGAACCTTCTGAATTTGTTCTTGTAGGATCTCTGGACTCCAGATGAGCTGATTCCTGAAAGTCTAAAGGAGCAACAAAGGTAAGATTGGCTGAGTTAAGTAGGAAATGAAAATGCTGGAGGCAGGGGTTAGGGCAGGACTGGCAAAACAAGAACACGAAGGATGTGAACAGATGACCACAAAGAAGGGTTAGGTATAACTCTGTATACTGACAGCCCTGGTCTGTGTTTTTTCCCTTGCTCCCGAGAGAGGATCAGGAGAAGCAAAAGCAGGAAACTCTGGATATGGAAGAGAGGGAGAAGAGGGGTGAGTAACAGAGCTCGAAGAGGGACTTGTATGCCTTCAGCCAGGCTAAGTGCTATCTCTTCTTCCATTCTCAGGCATTTGAATGCTAACATAAATGCAGACTGACTCGAATGGCTCAGCAAGTCTTCTCATTGTTTCTTTTCTCTCTGATGCATGAATAATCTTGCAAAGTCTTGCTGCATACACATAAAGAGCACTGTGGCTGGAGAAGCTGAGACCAATGCTGCCCGGATATATGACAAGCCTGTGGACATGTAGATCCTCGTTCAGTGCAGGTGGCATGGACAGGCAGAAGGGTCTACACCAAACCAGCTTCATCTCTGCTAGCCCAATACCAAACAGCATTTTTCTGAAGGGGACATGGAGAAAGAGGGGAAACTGGAAAGAGACTACTCAGCTTGAGCAAGTCTTTCTCTAAAAGAAACAAGTCCGATGGATCATGGCTGAATGATAGAGGCTGCAGTGCAGAGCTCTTTGTTCTTGCTGGTCCCATGTGCTCATGTGTGGACACAGAGCCTCTTGCAGGGCTCTGTCCTGCTGTCTTTGCGCCAACAGACCTCCGGTGGTTCTCTGCTGTGGCCCATGGGAGAGCAGATCATTCTGAGGGCCTGAATGTGTTGGCATTCTTGACCATTCAGAGGTCAGAGAGGGGAAGGAAAAAGACTTGTTGCAACAAGTGATCAACTATTAACCGTTGCTTCTCTTTGGGGCTGAAGAGAATAGCAAGATACACTGGAGATACTTCTAGGTTAAGGTGCGTGATTGAAAAGGGTTTTGATGGAGGTGCTTACCTGCTTCTTCAGAGCCTCACCCCAGGAAGCTGCTGTGATCCATAACTCTTACCCATTTCCCTGCAACTTTCTCAGTACAGCCCAAATTTCTGCTGGCTCCTGAAGCACTTGCAGTAGGCCAGCTCCTCCAGCTGATGCTCTGGTTCCTCTGATGCATGTGAGAGGTGCAAGTGGCCAATGTGTGAGGGAATGGTCCTGTCTTCCCCCAGAACGTGTAGTGCCTCTCCTCCACTTCTTTCCCCAGATTGGGGTTTAGTAGCTGAGGGCTTCTTGTCCAAAGCTTGCTTATCCGTATCTGTACATGGTTCTTCCACAGGTCCTTTGCCCTTTGAGGGTATCACTGTCACCATGGATTCCCAACAGATGAATGGAACCCAGAGGGTTGTGTTTGACCAAGTCCTGACAGAGTCTGAGTGCAGGGACCTTCTCCGGCTGACAAAGGTGAGGCCTGAGTCTTATAGGATCCTCCATGTGCCCTCGCTGTGCTCCTCAGCAGATAGAGCTGCAATGTTGCAGTGGAGGAGAGATGGCAGCAGCATCTGTGTCATCTCTATCCATCTATTCCAGGCAGCTGGAGGAACTGGAGATGGCTTCAGGGGAAGACGGTCCCCGCACACCCCACATGAGAGATTTGAAGGGTTAACTGTTCTGAAGGCCATGAAGGTAAGTGGCTGTATAAGGGAAATAAGTTTTCTCTCACCTCTCCCTAGCCAAAATTTCTGATACTGCAAGTTATCTTTTCACGGTCTCTAAGAAGAATCTGGCTCCTTCCTCTCTATAACCACTCTGTAGGTATTCAGAGACTGAGGTTAAATTTTCTCTCAGCCATCTCTTGGCTGAAAAAGTGCAGCTCCTTCAGGTATTTTTTATAAATCATATGCTGCAGTCCCCCAGACACCTTATGGCCCTGCACTGAAGCCTCATTCCAGTTTACCACTGGCCCTCTTGAATGGGAGGCCCAAAACTGGACACTGCCTTCCAGATGTGGCCTTGTGCTCTGCGTAGAGGGAAAGAATGACCACACTGTAAGGGTGCACTCCTGACTTATGTTTACGAAAGAAAGCTTTCTTTTCTGACACTTGTGTGACCACAAGACTTTATGCAGGTGTGTTCCTCTGTAGTGTGTATATGTGTCATTTCTTAAGAGTCTCTATGTGTCTTGGAGTGTCTTTCCGACAGGCTTGTTTTTCTCTTGTAGTTGGCCCAGAATGGTGATGTGGACTGGAAAGATGCCAAATTGCTTTTGCAGGCCAGCGAGAAATCCCGAAAAATCACAGAGTCCTATTTTACTCCTGGGAAAAAGCTCCATTTCTCATTCACACACCTTGTGTGCCGTACAGCTGTGGAGGGTAAAGAATTTCACCATGTTTGTCCCTTTTCCCTGAAGATTGTCCTTCCCTGTCTCAGCCACGTCCTTCTAGGAGGCTCTTTTGCCTTTACTCTCAGTGTATTCTTCTCTCTGCCTTATTTCTTTTAACTGAAATAGTCTTTCCTGCAACTTTCCTCTTCAGGGGAACAGGAAGGTCGCATGGATCTCAGTCACCCAGTCCATGCTGACAATTGTCTCCTGGATCCAGAAGGAAATGAATGCTGGAGAGAGCCACCTGCTTATGTGTACAGGGACTACAGGTAAGATAAGAAGAGAACCTGGACTGAAGCATGTGGAATTTAGAACTTTTTCCAAGACCCATCACAGGACAAGCTCAACTGGCTGATGAACTCTAGCCATCATTTGCAAACAAGGGCATGGGGGACTTGGCTCCAAGCCAGCCAGGCCTGTAGCGTCAGACAGAAGACTGCATGAGCAGTTCTGGCACAAAGTGTGAAACACCTCCGCTGTGTTGATAGGAGGGTCTGCCTTGCTCCCTGCTCCCTTGCTGCAGTGAGCATTAACAGAGAGCATTACTGGGTGGGGAAATTGCCTGGATCTAAAATCATAATATTAAATTGTGTTCTTGACTTCCACAGTACTACAGTTCACCCTTATGAAAAACTGTTTCTTTTAATCATGTTCTATCCTATTCCTTTCTGCTGCATTCTCTATGCATTGCAGGACAGGGATAATGGAGATCTTTGATTTCCTTTGCTTCAGCAGCAGTCAGTGTAGTTCCATGACTATCCTGTCATTCATCTCTCTGAAGATTCACTACCAATACTTTGCATCGGGCTTTTCCTTACTGTGTGGGAGTTTTCCCCCAGCCTGTTTTAGGTTTTGTTACTCTTCTCTGAAAAAAAGTGCTTTTAAGACAGTGACAAGTGTGGCAGATCAAGCATGCTATCTTTGCCTGGGAAATAGCTGTTCTATCAAAGACCCAATCTGCTTTTAATAAACCCATGCTTTGGTTTAAGGCTATTTTCCATTTACCTCTTGGCCTTCAGTTACACTTCTCAGAAATAGACTCTGAAAACCCTGCAGACTGCTGAGGTCAGACTACCAGGCTTGTTTATACTTCGGCCATTCTCACCACCTTCCAATCCCTTCCTACATGTAAGAGCTATCTTTGCTTTTCTCCAGTCATATGCTACTACCCTGACTTCACAGTCTTATTAAACTCTATGCTAAAACTTCCTGGATTTCTGTATTTTCAATCTCTCATTGTCTGTATGTCCTTAACATTTTGCTTCAGCCTCTAGAATGGTGATTTTTATTTCATATCCCCTGTCCCATTTTTGAGCCTTTCCTGTTTCTCTGACATTCTCCATCAGCTTAATAGAATCCTGAGAGGAACTCATGAAGGTTCTTACTCATCTTATGGTTCTTACTTTCATCCTAGGTGACTGTCATCTCACTCACACTGATTCCCCTTTTATCTAGTATAAGTAAAGAAATTTCCTGTCTTTATTTCCTTTTTGACATGCGCCAAGTATGTTTCTGACTGTTCGTATGTTACCCTGTACTCCTTGAATCTGAAGACATGTCTTTCCATGGTGATCAGTCTCTTCTTCCAGGCTTCAGATTAGTCCCAGTATTAAAAGAGAAACAAGACTGTGCTAGATCAGAACTGAGGTTCACTTAGCACAGGGTGCTGTCACAACAGTGCCTCGGATGCATGCTGAAGAGTATTAAAAAAAAAGGACAAGTGTGCAGAGCTGCCTCCCTGTAGTGCTGTCCCAACCCTCCATGGAGTGCAGCTCAGGGACTTCCCTGAGCTAGGCATCACTGTATTTAACAGCCCCAAATGGATTCTCCTCGTAATTGGTTTAGTCATTTTTTGAACCTAAGAAGCATTCAGGCTCTGCAGCCTCCTGTGACAAGGAGAGTGAGGAAGCATCTGGAGGTTTTTTTTGTGTTTGACTCATCCACCTCTGATGTTTCTAGTTCTTCTCTAAGGAAAGCCGGCATATGGTTGGTCCTTATTCTCCTTCTCCACAGTACCCACTGACTTACAAACATTTGTTCTGCTGTTCTTCTGTGACCTCTGATGACGCCTATGCTTTCCAGGCTTTCCTTGTAAGGAAGTCATTCTCCAGCTTTTGATCATTTGTGTTGACCTTTTCTGTGCTTTTCCCAGTACTGCTGTTTCATATCTGGGATTGGAGAGGCAGGCTTGAACCCACCATGTCCATGTAGACCGCTCCCTGTGGATTTACACAGTGGCACAACGATGTTCTCTTCCTCGTCATTCTCAATGTTGTTTCTTTTTCCACCATCACCGAGTTGATGTTTTCTTAAAAACTATCCGTTGTAACCTCCAACTTTATAAGCACTAAAAGTCAGGTCAGGGTCTCCTTTGTTAAGAGTATTTTCTTTCCCCTGACACATTGCTGTAAGTTTATAAATTTAATAAGTGAAACCAACATGTTTTTGTTTATTTATACATTTATTTATAATCAAATAAACATTTATGTAGATATATTGATAATTATAATTCAAATAAAATGATATATTTACATTACTTTTAATTTACTTGAGTGGAATATCATTCACTTGAGTGTGCAACATTTTCCTAGAGATTTGTTTTTTCTCTAGCATGGGATACAAATCTCAGATTGTTCACATGCCTTTGACTTAAAAAAATACCATATTCATATCTCTGAGATGAATCAATTCATGATCACTCATTCTGAATTCAATATGCTCTTCTGGACTGTGGAGAAAATTATTTGTTATACTGGAAGAGTGATGAATAATTTCATTTTTTCTACCAGTGACAACTGTTCTGTGCTTATATGCTTTGAATTTCATTTGCATTCCTAATCTGCTCCCCCAACTTCTCCACAGTGTCTCATGAACTTTTCTACCTTTGCCAAAGCCAAGTAGTGCTGTCATGTCCAGATTTTTTCCCACCCATCTTGCTTTTCATGTCTTTTCCAAATGGTTCATTCAGGTATCAAACACAGGATCTGGGACAGCGCTACAAGGTTCCTGCTAGTGGCAAGGATGAAAACTGCTCTTAATTCCACATCCATTTCCAATCTACACCAGCACCTTGCTCTCATGCCCATAACAACTTCTTTTATTAGCAGTGTACCATGATAGCTGTTGTCAAGACATTTTAAATAAACAAACAAAAGACAATTCAGAGAACTAAGATTAGAAGTGGGTCAGGCAGGTTTTCTGATCTGGGTAAAACATATTGTATCTTCCAGGTGTTTTCTTGTCTTAAACTAAAGTTCCATCAGATTTGCTAAATATGGAGGTTTAGCTTCCTGGGGCTTGCAGAGGTTGTCTGCAGAGCTGTTTTTGGAGAGTCTGCAGCTTGCCCATAGCAGGGTTCAGCGATGAATGACCTTCACCATCCATATGTCTTCTTTCTTTCTGTCTGCAGTGGCATTCTCTACCTCAATGATGACTTCCAAGGTGGGGGCCTTTTCTTCACTGAACTGGACACTGTGACTGTCACAGTAAGTCTGGGATTTGGCAAAGGAAGGAGAGGGGACTGGAGGTTAGACCCAGGTGGGTGGGAACTAGTTGATTATTGGATCTCAATACTCCAAAAGCAGACCAGTGCGGGTAATGTGGCAGATTCAAATCAGAGCAACCAAAGGCAAATTGAGGCAAATCTCAGATAGAGGAAAGGTTAACTCCTTTCTACCTGAGATGTTCCAGGCTCTTAGAACCTGTTGATGTCTGTGACCTGTGTTGTTCCTTTGCTTCAGTCTGTCCCTCCCCCAGACTCACTTTTCCCACTTACTATAAGGCCTAGTGGCTCTTTGCTGTTCCACACTAGCAGAGTCAGCATGACCTCTGTAGAAGGAGGGCAGGGAGCTGCCAGCTTCATTGTCCTTCCTTTCTCCTGACAGGCCAAGGTGCGTCCCAAGTGTGGGCGACTGGTAGCCTTCAGCTCTGGCAAGGAGAACCCACATGGCGTGTGGGCCGTGCGCAGTGGCAGGCGCTGCGCTGTGGCTCTCTGGTATACGCACTCCCAGGAGCATGCAGAGCAGGTAAGGGACCATGCTGGAGAGTGGATGGAGCGGGTCTCTGTGGAATGGCTTGTGGGCTTTCTCGAGCGTCGGGACCTTGTGCAGGAGCTGGTAGTTGCTTTCTGATGGGTTGGGGCCCATTAAAGGAGGGGCAGTCCATGGTGGGTCTTGCAAGAGCAAATGGGCTCTAGGGCATTGAATGGATGTGGCAAAGGCCACATGAGTCTTGCAGGCCACACGGGCAGGGTGGAGATCCCAGCAATGAAGGGTTCATTTCTGTCTTTGTGGCTGCAGGAGAGGGTGAAGGCAGAGGAGCTGATGGAGAAGAAGGCTGCAAAGCAGTATAAGCTGGATGGACAACTACATCAGGGAGAAGATCATGGCAGCAGTTCCTCACAAGAGTCCCCCATGCCTAGTGACAGAGCTAGAACCACGGGACGGAGACATAAGCCCAGCTCCCAGGGGACACAGCATCCCAAGGAGCTGCGACCCAGAGATGAGTTCTGAGTATGTGAGGCCTTGGGAGAGTACTGATGTGCACAGTGGCCTGTCACTATCGCTGGCACCACCAAGGCCTGGAGCAGTTTATTAGCATGCCAGAGCCATAGTGATAGAGAGGGATGTAGCTTGCTTCTCCGTGAGTTCCCAGAAGTTGAAAAATGGAACCAGGGACAGCGTATTAAAGTCAGTGACACCAAGATCTCTCTTCACTGCCTCACCTACATGTTTGTGTCACTTCTCACTTCTTTCACTGCAAACTTCTCGGTTATATGGGACCAAACCAAAGTGGAGAAGGAAGGGGCTTGTGCGAACAAGGGTTATCTCACATTCAGAAATTCAGCACAAAAGCTTCTGAATGCCCTGAGCACCTGCAGACTCTTGAGGTTTGAAATTGCCTTGAGGTTGAAACAAGAGAGGGAAGGTGAGTGGCTGTGAATATGTGGAATAAAAGCAAAATGCTGAACAGAATTGTTGGGAGGAGTTTGAATCTCTGCTCCAGGAGGGAGACATATACACTGACTGCCGATGGAAATTTAATTAACAAATGATGGAAGGAGACTGAGCTCTGACAGAAGGAAAACAAACAAAGCATTTGCCCAGATGCCAGCTGCATCCAGTAAGCAAGGGCAAAAGCGAAAGTCAGCTCTGCCAAGAGTAACCCGTGGAAAAGTTAAGCAGTGCCTTGAAGAAAAAAACACTTTTGTTTCCCTAAAGCATTTTTTTGTGTGTTTTGTTTTTTTTTTTTTCCCTTTCATGCACTGAATTTCCCCTGGGAATAGAAGAGCTGTTTTGTTTACTATTTTTTTAGGCCAATATACAGACGATCTGCTGTCACTGCCCAGGGAATTAGTGTCCAGAGATGGGATTATGCTGTAGCCAAGCAAGAATTGAACGGGATGGGTATGGAGTATAAAAAAGAGCAGTGACACTATTCCTGGGAAGGATTAGAGCCACAGACCAACCTATGGTTGTGAAACATACAGGCCTAGACAAGAACTGCGTGTGAAGACTACAGCTGCAGTGGGGAAGGGAAGATGGCTGGATAGCCAGGGTCCGTGGTGTTAGAGGAGGATATATATTCTCCTCATTGCTGTCAGAACAAGTATCTTCCCTAGTGGAAGAAGTTGTGTTTATCCCAGTCCCTGTGAGTGCTGGAGTAGAACTGAAGCAAGGACTTTGTTCTCCATTCTGAAGCTTAGCCCTTGCTTTAACATGGGGCAATCCGTTCCAGAAGCCCTTCCTGCTTCCATCCTTCTAAGGATCAGCTGAAACAAAAAAAAAAAAAAAAAGGAAATTCACTGTGTACACGTCAAGTTCCTTGCCCTAGCAGCAGGTCCCACCAAGTCATTACAACCATAGCATGTAGGGGAGTCCTACGTGCACTGTTACTCCCTGAGGACTGACATGAGGGTGCTGTGTGCTCCTCTCTGGCGAGGCCATGTTGAGCGGGGGTGAGGGGCTGGTGCCCGCAGCTCTGGCCACCTCTGCCTGGAGGTGGCCTGGGTGATTAGATTGATGGCCTCCTGACGTCAGATGAGATCCGTTAAAAGGTATTTATCTCGGGCTTGGGCCAAAGCCGCGGGAGAGATTAACAGAGATTGAGGCCAAGATAATCCCATCGCAGCATCCCGCTGGAGTGGCTGCCAAAAGGCCTGCTGCTGAAAGCTTTTGCCACTGCAGCTCCTTTGACCACTTGTATTTTCCCTGAACAGTGCTCCATTTGCCACAGGGAGACAACATGACCCATGGTCCGGCCTTGCCATGGATTTTCCTCTGCCGCAGTAGGTGGCACTGACCCTTCTTTCCATACTATCTGGGGTGTAGGTAGTACACTGTCCCTGGGAGAAAGGGCATTCCTGAGCACTGTGAGATGCAGCAAGCTCTGCCCCCGAGGTTTATAATCCTCGCCTGTTCTGGCTAATCTTCACTTCATTAGTTTGTTGCTAATATAAACAGAGGGGGTCAAATCTGTCTCTGACGATTTCTTTCCCTTCAGGAGCAGCATGCTACTCTCTCTTTTCAGCCCTCCCCATCCACCTGCTTTGCATTACGTCCCAATCCGATTTCCCCAAGTCTCTGGTGTCTGATTTAATTTGCCTGACGCTGCTCCTGGAATCAGCCCTCCCCTGGCCCCTCCCGTTCGTAGCTGTCCAGCTCCCCATGGGGAGATCAGTCCTGGAGAGGCTGAAGAGCAGAGAGGGAGCAGGGGACTCTAAGAGTGGACAGGCAGGACTGACTGGACACTGCAAAGGCGGGGACCTGCTCCCTTGGCCAGCAGAGAAGCCATTCGCCACAGGGGCCACCGACTGCAAGGGACCCATCTGGAAGGGGACTACAACCCACTTCGTTCTCCAAATCCTGGTAAGGTGGCTGCCTTGATATTATCCCTCTGCTCATTTTACTGTGCCTGGTGCTTGGGGCCCTTGGTTTTGTGTTGTGACCCTGTGGAAGTGTGAGAGTCTCTGTGTACAAAGCTTGATGATGGCTCCATATGGAAGCATTTGACAAGGTGGGAGGGAAGATCTTAATGGGAAAGATGTTGGCATTAATGCTGACATGTCTTTATGATGATGAGGGACTTGGCACTAGGACTGGGGAGCTTGTTCTTCCCTTGGTAGGTAAATTGCACCAGTGTCCAGCCTGAAACAGGAGGTCAACACCTCCCCTGAGGGACCTGGGACTCACTCTCAACAGAGAGCTCTGCATGCTTGATGCATTCCTGCACACTTCTTTGTAGCTGGCTGCTTCTCTGGAGGAAGATGGAGCCCAAAGAAAGCAAGGAATAGAGCAGGGTAATTTTACCGTGGCCTTTGATCTCTGTTGCGGGAGAGGAGGATCATCTCTGTATCCGGCTCTGCAAGGAGCTCAGGGCCACCAGGGCGAGCATGCAAGGCCAGCCAAGGAGATTACACAGGGACCAAAGGATGCTGCTTGTTAATACTCTCCCTCCGTCCTGCACCTTTACCTTTTCTATTTATGGCTCTCTCCCCGCTATGCAACTCAGAGAGGCAACTCCCTCCCCAGCCTGGGGGAAGCTACCCTGAGACTAGAGAATGACAGGGTCATCCCCACCCCATCACTCATCTCTCATTCCCACAGACAACCGACTCAAATGACTTGGTAGAGAGGACAGTAATCTGGGATACAGAGGGATCTCTTCACTGATGTTGTACAATGGGCATAGATACTGTCCTGAAAAGTCATACAAGTAGCAGTAAACGCCAGACCCCTCAACTTCACACCAACTTAGAAGTATTGGTCTGCAACAAGAACACATCCAAACGCTCAGAATGCACCTGCTGCTCATAGGCAGGAGAGCTTCAGAGGGAGTCACCAGCAAATTTCTCACAGGTGAAAGGCAGGAGAGAAAAAGGAAAAAGTTCTGTGGAGCTGCCAGGTTGGAGAACAGGGAAAAAAAAAAAAGAGGAAACTAAGCTTCCAAAGCCAAGAACTGAGAGCTGGCTGTGTACAGTCAAGGCAGAGCTCATAGACAGGCTGGTGTGAATCAACTTGTGAGGCAAGACTTCAAATGTGCCAGGCTCCCAAGTGATGTATATAGGAACTTGGCCTCTGCAGGAAGTACTAGTCTGTAGAAAGTTCTGGTGCCAACGTCAGTCACTCTTTGCAATGCCAGGATGGTGGTGGGTTTTTGTTTCTTCAAAGGTGCCTAACAGCTTATTTTCCTCTACTACTACTAAGCATCTACCTGAACAAGCCTTTATTTCCTGAAAGGGTTGTGCATGCACAGTTTTGAAACCTTTCCTCTTAAAACTGGGCTTGTCAGCTATTTGAGCATCCCCAAACTGATCTGTGGATCCACATGAAGTGTTTTCTGGACTCTGGTGACCTGCTGCATGGGCAGGAACCTGTGTTGGCCCTAGTCCAAGCTCAACCCCTTTCTTCTCTTCTTCACCAATTCAGTTCCCTGATTTCCTGCTCTAAATTTACATGGTGAGCTGCTCTTTTGCACACCTGCTGCGGTCCTCCCAGTGGGCTGCTGCATTCCAGTGGGAACTAGGTGACTCGTGCTCAACAAATTTCATTGGGATGTGGCGAGTGGAGGCAACAGGCAAAGCCAGAGCTATTATTATCACTCATTTACAGCTTCTTGCTTTTCTGAGGGTGAGAACATTTCCCCACTTCATTTAGCTTGTTCCCTCAAAGAGATTTAAAGGTTTGGACACAGTCCTGAACCTGAGCCATACCTTTGCTATATTTAGCTCTTTTTATCTGTCCTTGACATTGTGCCCCTGCCCTTTGAAATTCCTACTGGCTCTCAAAGCGCCTCCTCTGCTTGTGCAACTTCACAGAACAGGTGCCTGTGAATACAACTCCCATGATAATGACAGACTGGAAAAAGAAATAGCCAGTAAAAGGGAGAGAGTCAAAAAAAAAAAAAAAAAAAAAAAAAAAAAGAGAGATGCAGGGGAGACTAGGGATGTAACAGGAAATGAGGGGCTGTCATATGGCCTGCTTCAAATGGGGCAGAAATTGCAGAACAGAAAGAAGGAAGAATATGGCTTCCAACCCTATGTAGGGCTAGGTGGACAGAAACAGAAGTCCATGAAGTCAGTTTAGGGCAGAGAGGTAGATGATGATCTCAAATGATGATCTCAGTCATTTCAGCGATGATTATCACTGCAGATCTCAGGTCAAAGATCTGCAGAGTGAAAATCTGGAAAGCCAAGAACTAGTGTGCTTACAGCTGGAAGAAGCTTTAGAAAAGAATTGTCACGAGGAGGCCAAGCTTTTGAGGCTTGGAAACCAAGCAGAAGAGGCTGGAAGGAAAGTATAAAACAAAAGACGACCCAGGAAGAAAACATATCCAATGCTGAGGGATGTGGAGATGTTAAGGTGGGGAGGCAGGACCAGCTATGGGGAACACTGAAAAAGGGGAAGGCTTTGACTGGAATGGTAGAGATGGGTATCCAGAGGTTGACTGAAAGCGAATGTTTGACACTTGCTGTACTGGGAGGCAGTGAACAGAGCTGGACAGATCTTGAGTGTACACCAAAGCTGAGGGGCAAACGCAATAAAGATGAGGTAGATGTGCAACCTCCCACCAAAAGCTGCAAGGCCGTGAGAGCACTCCCCTTCCCTCCACAACGGGACTGGGGTGCCCAAACTTCTTCCCAAAGGAGAAGTGCATTCAGCTGTATTTTCCTGCCCAGCTTCACTCAGCCAGGTTCAATTATGTATCCTTGCTGGCAGAAACACCACTCATCGTGCCTCCAAACTGTCAGCAAAGCCCCGGGTGACCTGCTGCTCTCACCAGTGTGCTACAGCAAGAAAACCAGGCCAAACGGCCACATCTAGTGTCTGAGCAGGGAGCAGAAGAGAGACAGCAATATGTGGCTCCACCCAGCCCTGCAGGTAGCAGCAATAATTACATACAAGCATTTTTCTGTGGGCCATAATCTGACATAACCTCTCTGAATCGTAAGCACAAGTCCTCCTACAGGGAGCTGTATCTCCTTGGCTTTCCTGCACTCAGACAGTGCCTCAGGAGTCATTGATCCGGCGGAATTAATCCTACCTAGAGGATCAAAGGGGAGTCACAGAGGCATTTAGTGGGGGAAGGATTCTGGAGAGAAACTCAGACAGCACAACTCAGGCCTTTATCTGGGACAAAGCAGCGGCCAAAGGTGGGACACGGGGAACCCATCTGCATGTGCTTGCAGAGTGCCTTGAAAGACCCAAAGCCTTGTTAGCTGGAAGAAATGCCTTCACACAACAAGCCAAAGAAGGACAGAGGTTATATGATTCACAGGGCATAAAAGGAGAAATTTTACAGATGCTGCTGGAGCATTTCTTGGACTTGGTACAAAGCACTGCTTTTAATGGTGGTGCCACTGGGCTGATGGACAAACCTGGAGCATCTCTGGACACTCATACTTATCCGAGAAAAGGATTAAAGCAACAAATATCGTATTTGTCTTTGTGAGTGGGACATGATAGAATCCCAGGTGAAGTTTTTTAGTATGCCTAATAGAAAGAGAGAGCAAAACAGAGATGTTGTATAATCATATGGCTCATCTGTACCTTGCAGTTCTGGTTCATTGCCTTCTCTGCAAAACAATATAACAGCTACTGAAAAAGGCTCAAAGAGCAACAAATGTGGTTAGATGTAACAGTTTACATTTGAGGAATGACTAAGCTGTCTGGAAAAGAGGGAGAGGAGGAAGAATGTGGTGAAGACCCATTGTCTACAAAATCCTGAGTGATACTGACCTGAAGAGAGACCAATTACTTGCCAGCTCTTCCAATTCAAGAACAAGGGACCATCAAGTCAAGCCAGTACAAACAAGTTCAAAAGTAATAGAAGTAGGCATTTCTTCACAGATCATGGCACCAAGCTGTGGAACTTCTCACCATATAGCACTGAGGAATCTAAAATTTGAAACAAGATCAAAAACTGACTGGAAAATGGAATGGACAGCAGCATACTGTGCCACTGCCACAAGCTTGGGAAGTCAGTGAAAAGCTGGACTAGCAAAGCAGGAGAAATACCATTATATGTTTATTTTATTCTAAGATCCTTAGCTAGGCTTTTGGGGGTTTTTTTTGTATGTTTGGGGTTTAATGGGTTTTTTTTTGGTTTGTTTGTTTTGTTGCTTTTTTTTTTTTTTTTAGGATAAGAAATCAGAAGAGAAACGTGAAAGAGCAGCTCAGCAACCCACAAATTACCTTGAGGGCCAAAGAGCTAGTGGACACTGTCCAGTGATGCTTTGTTTCAGACAAAAGATAGAAAATAGGTCCCAGGGTACTGGGCTGTCTACATCAAGTTTCATTCTCCAGGAGCTGATGGTGAACTGTCTGAGCACAGAGGATCCAGGACCTTGTAGGGTCCGGAATAGGGAAGGTACAGATAAAGGGGAGAAGGGCAGAACCTCCATACGAGGTTCTGGAGATATTCAGGTCACATGTAAGTAGGATAGAGAACCAAATGGACTTTTAATCGGGTCCAGTATGGCCTTCCCAAATGCTAAAGGCTTTGACCAGCATGACATTTCCAATCATGCAGTCAATTGGTGTTCGCCAGGCCCTTATAAGAGACACCTATATTTTCATAGCTGAGCAAACTCACATTAGCTCGCTTTTTACTTCATACCTGTCTCCTTTGATTTGTCTTCCCAGAACCAAGGCTCTGCGTGTGGAGGAGCCATACCTAAATTTGAAAGATGGGGGAAATGGAACAGATGAAACAGGAAGCTGAGCAGCTGAAGAAGCAGATTGCGGTAATGCTGTGAACAATCATGAAAGTGCCAATACAGCACCTGTCCCCGGTGGCCAGGTCCCCATCCCTTACTCGGCCTCAACCTGGAGCTGCGATTTCTCCAAATATATCCTTAGACCCCCCTGCAGTTCTGCTAATGGGTATCCTCTGAGCATAGCAAGGGTGCAAAAAGAGGGGGAGCGAAGAGAGAAAGGGGAAAAATGAGGGAGAAGCAAGTGGCCACAGGCATGATGTCTATGGGGGACCACAGAACATGGGCTATCCTCTGCCTGGGAGTTAGAAGGCGTTTTGCTCAGTTGGATGATCCATGTAGCATGGGGAGCTGAATGCAGATCACCTTTTGGCTCACCCTCCTGTTATTTGTCTGATGGGTGTTGAGGACTCTCAGTCACAGACTGGGATCCCACTGGGCTGGGCAAATCTAAACACAGCAAAGCCACAGTCCCGACATGTGACAACTCCTGCTTTAAATGAGCCTGTCAGTTATGCCCCTGAATTTCATTGCCCTCTCCTCTGTTTTCCAGGAGGCAAGGAAAGCCTGTGCAGACACAACACTGGCTCAGGTAAGGGGCAGAACTGGCTGGCCAGGTGGGTATTTTGGAGTCAGATAGTACTGCTGCAAGGTGGACTTTCCACTGTGCCCAGAGAAGGAGTTAGAGAGCACAGTTGAGGGGAATATAAAAGTTCCTGCCAAGGACAGGCTTAATTCTTTCTCTCTTTCCACTCTGTCCCTAGATTGTGTCTGGAGTAGAAGTGGTTGGCCGCATTCAGATGCGGACCCGAAGGACCCTGCGTGGGCACCTGGCCAAGATCTACGCCATGCACTGGTCCACAGACTCCAAGTGAGAGACACTGCTGATCTGCTGGTTGTTTGCGGGGGCAGGGAGGGCTGCAAGGCAGCATACAGTCCTGAAGGGAAGTCTCCGATGGGAAGAGAGCTACTAACATAATCTTGTGCCTTTCTCACAGACTCCTGGTGAGTGCCTCACAAGACGGGAAACTGATTGTATGGGACACATACACTACCAACAAGGTAAGAGTCAGATGGATGCAGCAGAAGTGGATGTTGGAGTGAATGCCCTCAGAGCTAGTGTCCTTGTTCTCTCCCATCTCCTCTACCCCCAGAGTGCAGAACCGGTTTCTTGTCCTCCCAGGTTCATGCCATCCCTTTGCGTTCTTCCTGGGTCATGACCTGTGCCTATGCCCCCTCAGGCAATTTTGTGGCCTGTGGGGGCCTTGACAACATGTGCTCCATCTACAACCTCAAGACTCGTGAAGGCAACGTCAAAGTGAGCAGGGAGCTCTCAGCCCATACAGGTGTGTGTGTTGCCTACCTACAACCTAGGTGCCCTCTGCTTCTCTCCCTCTTCTAGCCCTGGCCTGTTTCTCATACCGACTTGCTCACGCTCCCTAGGTTATCTCTCCTGCTGCCGATTTCTGGATGATAACAGTATTGTGACTAGCTCTGGGGACACCACATGGTGAGTGTCATCTTCTGTATCCTCACAATACAAGCAGTCATGGGCACTGGAAACTCGCACAGGCCTCCTCTGGAAAACCCCTTCTCCAAGAGTTATGTTAGCACAGAAACAGACACGGTGCAACTTCTCTGGCTCTTAGGGGCGTAGTTTACACCAGCTAATGGAGTTCTTTTGCTTTGCAGTAACCCACCTTTCCACAATCTAAGGATAAATTGCTTCTGTGTAGGGAGGCTACACAGAGTACTTAAGTATCTTAGGATGCCAAATTCCTAATTCCTTTCTTGGCATAACAGATGCTTCTTTTCCCAGTTAAGGATGAGTCGAGATGCAGGCCTATTGGTGAAGCAGCAGGGAGAATTTAGCCAGCTCTCATAAAATACTGTATCATTTATTCTGCCACAGAAAATATCATAAAGTTATGCAGAATCTATATACAACTTTCATTTCTCAAATATTACCCACTGTTCAAAGGTCCTCTATAAAGCCTGTGCATGAATCCTAGGCTCCTGGCTCTCCAGTAACCCTCCGCTAGGTCTCTGAGCAAATTTGAGTCTTCATTTCCCCTTTCCTCCCTAACAGAAACTAGTAACCAGGGAAAGCCACAATGTGGCTTCCATCAGAGATCAAGGCTATATGGGGCTTATTTGCCAGCCCATGCATCCAACAGCGAGGGAACAACAGTCCTTTTTTTTTCTACTTATGATCCCTCTTACATCCTCCCAATATTTATTTCTACTTGTCACCATGAACATGGTCAAATCACAACTGCCCCAATCCAGCCATAGTCTCTGTTTCAGTTAACTTAGGAATAACAACAGCTATGAAGATGCTTCCAGTTATGCATGGCTAACCACAGTGATACTCCCATCTGTTTTCCCATTTTATAGTCATGCCCATGGCTTCCTCTGTTTTTATTTATAAGTGTGACACCTCTTAAACCCAGCCATAAAGCTGGTCTGCCTGGCTGGCTCTGAAAACTTCTGTCCCTTCCCACAGTGCACTCTGGGACATTGAGACAGGGCAGCAGAAGACAGTGTTCCTGGGTCACACTGGAGACTGTATGAGTTTGGCTGTCTCCCCAGACTTCAAATTGTTCATCTCTGGGGCCTGCGATGCTACTGCCAAACTGTGGGACGTGCGGGAGGGCACCTGCCGTCAGACCTTCTCAGGGCACGAGTCGGATATCAACGCCATCTGCGTACGTATGCTGTCTGCATGGTTGTGATGAGAAAAGAAAGGGAGGTGGCCAGCACTGAAATAGGGAGAAAGCCTTAGGACACAAGCTGGAACATGCTGTCACTGTTATATGTGGGGAACCACGGTTTCAGGAAACCCTGGCTCCATGATCCAGACTGAAGTAGGGAAGGTCTGAGTTCAGTTCACACACATCTGCACGTCTGAGACAATCACTGAAATTCTGAGGCTGGCTCTTCTAAGGCACTGGGGCACCCAAGTATCTAGGCCTGACTGCCATTTTCAAAACATCGCTTGAAATCGGCCTGCACATTGCAGTCTGTGGAGTTCAACATAAATTCTGCTGCAGCCATACTCCTGGCTGCTGTTGGGAACCACAGTTCAGGCATGCTGTAGGAACCCTGAAGCAAGACAAGCAAGGCAGCAGGAATGCCTCTTATTGCCTTGAACCTTGCTAGACATTACCTTGGAGTAACTGGTTCACAGCAAGCCTTAAAACAACAGTACACTACAATCCCTCCCCAACTTTAGGACATCTTATGAAAATCTAGGCAGAAGTTAACCTCTCTTAGGAGAGATATGAGTCTCCCTCTCCAGTAGATTCAACTTTTAACATCAGGTGCCTTGTACCACTGGGTTTTCCTACCCAAACGGCTTTCTGGTGATCAACAGGGAGGGGAAGATGTCAAGAAAACATGTACAGCAGCCTGATTAAAGCATGGTGTGTTTCCTCCTCAGTTCTTCCCTAATGGTGAAGCCATCTGCACTGGCTCGGATGATGCCACCTGCCGTCTCTTTGACCTCCGGGCAGACCAGGAGCTCATAGTGTACTCTCACGAAAGCATCATCTGTGGAATTACATCAGTCGCCTTCTCCCGCAGCGGGCGTCTTGTGTTTGCTGGATATGATGACTTCAACTGCAACATCTGGGACTCCCTGAAAGCAGAGCGTGTGGGTGAGTGGCTCCTGGAGGTTCCCCCTCTTTTTCCCTGCAGGACCTTCTATCTCTACCAAGGCAATAGAAAAGCCCTTATTTTTCTCAAATGGATGCATGCTGTGCTGACAGAAGGACATTGATGCTTCCCTCACATTTAAGGAGCAAACCACAAGTTGCACAGCTACTTTTTGAACAGAAGAACTACTGGCTTCAGTCATCAATGTTAAGGAGGGCAAGCCTTTAGGCAAGACTGTTTCAATGAGGACCGGGCAGGGGGAGAGCAGCAATGTTCTTCTTAGCTAAAAGTAGTCACAAGCATAAATAGTCTCATATTGACGCTTAGTCTCTGTAGTTCACCCATTTCAGTTGTTCACAGTGCCACTTGGTGGTGAGGGACAGAGCTGAGCCCCATTCAACATCTTTGGATGCTCAGTGTTGCTCAAACAAGGAATGCATAAGGAATACAGTGCTTGTACTGTACTTCTTCCAGATCAGATACATCACCTAGTCTCTGAAAATTTCTACCACTGCCTGCTTTATGCCCTCCAACAGCATTGCTATTTCGCAGTCGGAATGCTGTCCTTTCTTTGTCCTGTCAGTGACATTGCTCCAGGATAAAATCAGTTGAACATTGCAGCAATTTCTCCTGCATCAAGCATTCAAGCAGCTAAACCTTCCTAAGATCATTGTTCCTTGGACACAACCCATGGGTGGTAGCTGTATGCGAGAGACAAATATTCCTCCACAGGTTTGTCTGTATTAACTATGCAGTGATTCTAGCGCAAGCGGATGTGTATGCAGGCCCCAAGCCTATGAAGAATGTGCTCTTTGATCAACTCCTTTGCCTCTCCCAGGCACCACTCCTTTGCTGACCTTTCCTCTTTCCCTCCCATCAGGAATCCTCTCTGGCCATGACAACAGAGTGAGCTGCCTGGGGGTGACAGCAGATGGCATGGCTGTTGCCACAGGTTCCTGGGACAGCTTCCTCAAGATCTGGAACTGAAGATAACAACAGGGAGGGAAAGAGCAGCAGAAACATGGCCCAAGCCCATGCAAACAGCACCATCAGCTGAACACAGAAACTTCTGCTTGTCATTCCCACTTGTTTCTATACACAGGTTACTTGTAGGGGTCTGCTAGTGTGAAAGGAAGATGAGAAGTCTGGGGGTTGGGGTAGGCCTGAGAAGTAGGAGCACACAGTGGCAGTTCTCACCACCCTTAAACAGACCCAGCAGTTTCTGGGCTCATGCAGGCTTCAGGGCCCCAGCCAAGCACAACTGTTTGGCATGTCTCAGGCCTTCACAGTATGGTTCAGACACCCTGCATCTTCCTTTGGACACCTCTACACATTTGACACACACCCCTCTGAGGGCTCCTTCTTGACCCTTTTGTCCCAGACAAAGTCCTATCCTTGATTTAGCTATGTATGGCTCCTCCATGAGGTTCCATGCACTTTCCATGCAGCTGCAGACATCCCGAGAGAGGCACTGGGTTTGATATTTTAATCATGCAACCTCTACCAAAAAAAGGTAGGGCAAATTGGGCTCATTTTCCATAGGGAAAGACTTAGCTCAAGTTTTGTCTATGCACAGATGGGGGAAAGCTCCAGACCCCCCAGAAAAACAGGGAACACTTTATTCTTATTTGTTGTTTGCTTCATGCTGTTCCTTCTCTTTTCCTCTCACCCTTGTGTTGCATTAACCCCATCTAACCAGTAACTCTCAGCCACTGCTTTCCATTCTGCTATAGCACTTCATAGTCCAGGCAAATAAAGAAAGCTCACAGAATTACTGCAGTCTGATCTCTTCTGTGTTGCAAGTATCCTGCAGACAACTCTCCTCTTGCGAGGACTGCACACCTACCCCTGCTCAGAGATTACCCTAAGGACAACCACACACTTTGCTCTGCTTCCAAGTTCCCAGGAAAGGGTCTCTCACCTATGCTTTGGATGAAAACATCTCATTGTCTCTTGTTACAAGAGAACACCAAGACAGGACTCTGCCCTGAGCTTGGGCAGAAAGCCAAGTTTATATCCTTGGACCAGTTTTGCATCCTTTGAGATCTGAGTTTAGCTGCAGGACAGTCATTCTGCAGGCACTGCTCCAACAGTTGGCTTCTAGCCATATCCTGGGATCTCAAGGCTTAACTACTGACTATTGACAAGCCACTATATTTTGTTGACTTGCAACACAATATTGCCTAACCCTATTTTGGATTTTGCCCTCATGCCAGATCTCTGCAGCCATTACAGTTTCCTATGTACATTAGATCCAAGGTCATGGTAGGTACAGCAGAACTTTGGGAGACACCTAAGGCCATTCTGCAGCACACGGATTGAGAGTACTCTCAGCTCTAGTGTGCAGAGTTAGAGGCTGGGGACAGGGCTGAGTGCAACAGCTAATGGAAGATTAAGTTATTTGTTCTGAAGCTTTGTCTCCAAAGAAAATAGTGCACAGGAGGAGGGTACTGCCACTGTCCTCTCAGCGGAAAGATTTTTTTTTAAAAAAAAAAAAAAAAAAAAAAGCAGAGTGACATATGAGTTAGTACCACTGACTTTAGTAGAAGAGTCTAAGCAAGCACTGTACACAAGATCCACAATGTTAGGAGAACATATCACCTCCCAAACAGGGAAAAATGAGAAAAGCGACCATAAGTCTGAAGTTTGAGTCTGTTGTAGGGTTTCTCACATCTAGAAGGTTCAAAGTGTAGAGAAGAACTGTAGTACGTTCCAGGGAAAGAAGATCTAATTCTCCACAAAAGGACACTGTTGATTCTCTTTGTTCAAGTCGCTCCAAGTACAGTTCCCAGATTTAAGGTTCTTGCTCAGATCCACTGCCACTTCCTTCCTGTCCCCAAGGTTCTCCCCCAGTACATGCCTCTTACCCTAGGGGGAGGGAAAGAAAAAAAAAAAAAAAAAAAAAAGTACAACAACAACAAAATAAACAAAAAACTCCACAAGTTGAAAACCCAAGCAGCAGAAGTATCAAACTAGATTGAGAGATCTAGGGACAAATAAGACTGACCCAAAGAACAGTAGTTATGAAGGTACCAGGTTACCAGGCCTGAGACACCCCCAGCTCCTGCATTTTGCATGGCTCCAGTTTGTATTTGGAGTGTTCTTGATTTCTACTCATTCTCCCCCCACTGTGTATCACATTAAGCTTTACCTGGCGAGGTGCAAGAGCACTGGGGGAATTATCATCCTGCAGAATGCTGAGGGGCGAGCGTCCAGTTCCACCAGATGTTACCAAGATTTTGCTGCTGGTCTTGCGCCTTACTGGTTTGCTACCTAGAGTGAAGAACAAGTCAGTAAGTCACCACATGCCTTGAGACTGTAGGACATTAAGTTCTTCCTGGCTTCATGATCCAGTCTACTTGCCTGCAGAGAAGAGCAACATCCAAGGACTCCAGGCAAACAGCCAGGAGTCCTTGCAGCATGATCTACATCACAGGCTCATCACCACTCAATACCTACATGTACTTCCCATCCTCCAAAAAGGCCTTCAGTCCACAAGTTACAGCCCCTCAAGGGAGGGCTGCCTGACGCCGCGAGGAACCAGAAGGAAGGGCTAAAGCTTCCAAAAGAAAGCAGGCCAGGAGGGCCTGCAGAAGGCACAGGCAGGCCGTGGAGCAGGTCAGGACTCCGAAAGCCATCACTAGGACGCGGCAGCTCTCCAGGCCCAGGTCTTCGGTGTCTCAAGTCCGGCACCAAGCACCGAGGAGGTCAGTCCTCCAAGCTGAGGCCCAGGCAGCCCTGGCACCGAACACCACGGAGCTGCCCGCGGTGCCCCTGCCCAAGGGCCCCCCGCAGCCTCATGCGCCCTGCGCCATCCCGGGGGTCCTTGCCCCGGGCCGCCCCGCGGGGGCGTCGCACTTACCCGCCGAGAAGGGGGTCCCGCCGAGGCGCGGAGGCCGCGCGGACGCCTCGCGGCCGCCGCTGGAGCCAGACGGTCGCTCTCGCTCGGCCCCGGG
>VWPW01005292.1:881124-896424 GCA_013389825.1 Crypturellus undulatus | reverse complement strand
CCGCGCGCTGCCCGCTGGGGGCTGCAGTTCGCGCATCGTGGCGGGCGTGGGCAGGTGCCGCCGGGCCGCGCCGCGCACCTGGGAGTGAGCCCCCTTCCCCCCTCCCTCCCCACCGCAGCGCGGGGCACGCCGGGATCTGTAGTTCTGCGGGGTGGAGGGGCGCGCGACGCGCGGGGGCTGGGCGCGCCCTGCCCGGCCCCGAACTGCCCCGGCGCGGCACGGCTCGGCGCGGGGGGCTAGGGGGCGGGTTCGTGCTGCGTCATTAAGATGGCAGGGCCCCCTCCGCAGACGCCATCCCGGCTCGCGCTGCGCCTCGCGTCGCCCCGACCCCGCCTGGGCCGCCCGGTCCCGCCGCGCCGCCCCTGAGGGCCTCGTGGGAGCGGACGGGGAGTGCCGAATCGCCCAGCGGGGCCGGTCCCTGCCCTTCCGCTCGCCCTCCATGCCTGGCTCTCTCCCTGCTTTGTTTTAAGAATCCCATCTCTGTGGAAGGCGTGTGGGGAGCTTCTCAGGTTCCGGTGGGCTCTCACTCTGTGGCTGTTTCAGGGCTACCCGTGAGCTTTGGGAAGCAGCAATAAAGATAAATTAAAATAAAGTTATCTGTTAACACTTTTCACCCTACAATTTCTGGCCCGGCCCCGCATGGTACCTTGCATTAGGTGTTCAGAGAAGGTGATACCGTTTCCTTGGTAGAGGCTATGCCACACTCCGAACGCGTGACCTGGGCGTGTGATGGACTTTTCACAACAAGATAAGCTCCTCGGGAACCTTGCGCAGTCCGGCCTCATTCAGTAGCATTCTGCTGTAAATTGTTTGGCAGTCAGGTTTTCCAGTTCGTTATCGTGACAGGAACTCCTACACTGGGCCAGCTGGGCTGGCGCCCGACAGCTTGGTTCAGGCTGGCTTAGAGAGACTCATATAGAGGAACCAACGGTACCCACTATTTAATGGAGTTAACAAATAGTGTTCTTAGGGGCGAGCGTGTGCTTATCCTAACAGTTAGAATGGCATCTTCATCAGTTGTTCTCTCTTCCTTGCAGGAGTCAGATGGTGGATTGTATATTTGCATGAACACGTTCCTGGGCTTTGGGAAGCAATATGTGGAAAAGCACTATCAGAAAACAGGCCAGCGGGTCTATCTACACCTCAAAAGAACACGTAAACCGGTAAAAACAATTCAAAGAAATAATATAGTGGTTCTACTGAAATATTCTTCTAGATGAGTACAGAGACAGATCACAGCCCTTATTTTCCAAACAAATTTGGTAATTTCTAAAGTTTTGCCTTCTCTTGAGTGTAACTGATGAATCCTAGTTGTTCAGCTCTGCTGTTTTTCAGTTACCACATGGATTGCCCAAACTATTTCTCCCTCCCTTCTTCCATTTTCACAGTAACTTCTATGCCTAAATCGTACCTGTCCCAGTAACTCTATTTTCTTATCCTCTCTGAATTAGAAGGAAGAAGACGCTAACTCCAGTGTGGGGGATCCTCCAAGGAAGAAACCAACTCGCCTGGCTATTGGTAAGAAAGCACTTGTGTGCCTGTACCCTTTGCTGTTTAGGAGCCATCCTTTGGAGCTTCCTGGCCTTGTGGCCTCTCTCCCACTTTTCTTTTCCTGGGCTAGGAGACCCAACCTCATTCAAACATAATGTTTTCTAGTATGTCCTGAGAGGTCAGTTATTTTAAAACAATTATTGAAGCAGTAGTTTTGTTCCATGTTCTAACAACAGGTGCTGCATCCTGGTGTCTGCAGATAAATGTTTTGCATCCTCCCTTACCTCTGTGTGCCTGAGGCGGGTCAGCAGGGTACATCCAGTGTGTGACTGTTGCTCCATAAAGCTGTGTCCACTGTGGCGCTGTAATGATTTTGAGAATATTGAAAGGTTCCCCATAAAGCAATTTTTTTAAAAAACTTATCTTTTTAAATTGAACTAGTAGTTTTTATATAAAATGGGAAGAAATTACTGGAATTGCTGTATTGACATTTTTGGCCACATAATTCTTCAAAATATGAAGCCTGATACTGGAAAAAAATATATTTGAGCATTAAAATACTAAAAACAAGCCTTTTTTTTTTTTTTTTTTGAATGGCTATGCTGGTGTTCCATTACTGTTTTGCACAAGCTAAAGAAAAAAAACTGTTGTGGAGGTCAATGAAGATGCTGCAGGTTTCAACTAGTAGCTCCTGACTGTTACGGAGACCCATGAAGCAGAGGATGGGAAAATCTTCAGCAGTAGCAGGTTCTTCGTTTTTCTGGAGGCTGACCACTAGAGGGAAATGCAGAGCCTGCTCCTCCCTGGTCTCCTTGCTCACTTTCTCCCTAGCTGTGCCATTGCGTAGCAGAAATCTGGTGAGCATGGAGCTGCCAGGCAAGCACCAGTGTTACACGTTTCAACTTTTCCCTCTGTTTATGGTGAGCTAGATGGGCTCCTGAGGGTCACTCCTAGCAAAGTTGGGACTCGAATCTATATTTCTTCGGGTTTCCAGTGCTCTTACCTATAGGACTGTGCTACTTGTGCAGGGATTAGGCACGGTGTGCATTGTGTGTTACTTCTGCAACCTCTGTTCCACAAAGGCCCAAAACAAGAGTTCTCATCAAGTCAGAAAATAACTGCCTGAGATAACATTTTAGTGATGTGAATGGAGCAGGAAAGAATAAAAGAGAAGTGAATGGAGCAGGAAGAAATAAAAGAAAACAACGGAGGCTCAGTCAGTGGTTTTAGATGCAGGGTAGAGATTTTTTTTTTCCCTTCTTTCAGACAAATTGCCATGGGTGACTATTCCCAACGTGGAAGATTTGCAGAAATATTTGAGAGATTTCAGAGCAAAGTGTCATTGACTTTAATATCATATCTATCCCTTGATCTCTCTGTACCTTAGCTCTCTGGAAAAGGGACTTGAGTGCTTGCCTCTCATGCCAGCATGTTGGGTGCCCAGCTCCTTTGGAATTTAAGGTGTTTAGACGCAGCAGTGGGGATTGGAGGCAGGAATCTCAAGCTATTGAATGTATATGGGGAAGATGGGAAGGAGACCATCTGTCAGGTGAAATTCTCATTTGGACTTGGGGAGATTCAGCATGAGGAGGCCTCAGCTGTCTATTTTTGTGCTTATTAGCAGCTTCATTTCCTGTTGTTGTTGTTACAACAGTTTGTGTAGAAATTTTACTACACAGGAATTGTGTAGTATCCTGAGGGATTGCATAGGGTTTTACTCTGAGAAGTGATGACAGGAGATATCTGGGATGTGCCGGGGAGACACAGGAAAGGATTATTCAGGTATATTGTTGCACGATGACCTCTCAAATGATACTAGGGACAATTTTCAAGTATTTCTGAAATGACTCAGGCTTGCAGTATCTCTGTTCCTATGTGGCGCCTTCTGCAGTGTCTGAAATTGTTGCTGTTGGGGGAGAATTGCAGGAGATGTTGTGAAAACCAGGTATTTTTATCAACTTTTTTTTTTTTTTAAGAAATACAGTGATGTTTCTCAGAGCAACCACAGCACATTCAGGCTTCTTGAATTAGAGGCAATCAACTCTTAAAGTTACAGCAAAGGCTCCTATTGCCTTCAGAGATCTGCTGTAGCCACAGCATGCCATTTCTGAAGAAATAAAGGAAACCTTGCAACAAAAAGCCATGGGTAGATGAGGTTGCTAGTAAAAAAAGTGCCTTTTGCCCCATTTCTTTCTGGAATGTAGGGTGTCAATTCCTGGAGAGCAGGAAAGGCCAAGATAATGTTCTCAAAAACTTTTTTTTTTTTTTTCTGGGTACTTCCATAAATCAGAAACTGTTCCTTTCGTGTCTGCTGTTACTTTTCAGTGACTGTCCAGCATGATCCATGGCAACTGGCAAACACCTGATGTTTTAGGGAGCTCCTACATCTTGGTCAGCCTCTAGAAGGCAGAGGGCTAGGCCAGCAGGGGAAACTGCTGATATTCTACCTATCGTCAGGCTTTGCTCTGACTCTGGGGATGACTAAGCACTCCTAGTTCTCTTCCTTTGAGTTCTGGACTGTGAACTGCCTTTCCTGGCAGGAAGAGAAGCAGAGGTGGGGAGATGGGATCTTGAAAGATTCGGGTAGACAGGGTCTTTCCCACTGTGGATTTGGAATTGATTTCTGTGTGTATTTTCCATTCATCGTCTTGGATATGTTGTGAAGGACGAGCTTTCAAGCTCTTTTTCTGACTGTAGCCAAGGTCTGGAGATTCCTTCTAAGCACCTATGCAAACCAGCTGGGGAAGGCCAGGCTGTTGTCACTAGGCTCGTACTAATTCCCATGGAACTCCACATCCAACAGAAACATTAGGATGCAGGAGCTGAAGGATTGTGTATAACTGATCTAGAGTTTTGCCTTAGTCATAGTTTCTTGTTTCTTGTATGCTATGGGCAAAGAAAAGGAGCAAGGTGTTTGGTTTGACCTGTTACTACAATGCTCTGTCTTTCTGTAGGTGTAGAAGGTGGATTTGACATCACAGAGGAAAAGTTTGAATATCATGAAGATGTAAAAATAGTAATTTTCCCAGAGCATCTGGATATTCCTCGAGATGGGCTGGAGGGACTACCAGACATGGTCAGAGACAGGGTATGTTTGGGTGGATGGTTGTGTTCTCTGTTGGTAGGGAGGAAATGCATCATTACAGAGAAAGAACCACTGTCCTGTAAAAGGGATCCTTCAGAGCTCCTGTGAAGTCCCATCTTGGAGTAAGTAATAGAGTTGTGCACTTAAGCAGTGTTTAATATTACAAAGTCCTGTCCTTTGACTAAGGCTTCTTAACAGTGCCTTAATGCAACTGACATGCAGGTCTGACCCTAAATATGGAGTGTTGTGGCACTTGAAACTGGGAATGTCTTTTCTTGTGTCCTTTATTCCTTTCTCGCTGTCCCCATTCCAGATTGCCAGTGCAGTTGAGGCCATCCTGACAGCAGATTCAGCCTCACGGAAGCAGGAGGTGCAGGCTTGGGATGGGGAGGTTCGCCGTGTTTCCAAACATGCCTTCTCCCTGCATCAGCTTCAGAATGACATCCGCATCCCACCGTGGTGAGCATGCCACAGAAGCCAGACATTCCTCTGTCTTCCAGATCTGTGCTGGTCACTGGCTTTACGTGGCCTGTGCCTACAGTGGGAACATTGCTGCTGCGGGAAATGATACCTCCTGTGTGCAGCTTGTGCAAATTAGGAAATTAGGGGGAAGGGGCAGACTCGAGCAGTTCACGGTGCTAAATATCCTAGAGTAAAGGAAGAAAGATCCTGATAACCTTGGCTTATATTGTGATCAGTGGGCAGCAGTGGGGAGGGCTTGAGAGGTAGAACACAAAGATTTCCCCCAACATTTTTTTTTCCTGCCTTTTGTCAACAGTGGCTGGAAGTGCAGTAAGTGTGACATGAGGGAGAACCTGTGGCTGAACATGACTGACGGCGCCATCCTGTGTGGTCGGCGCTACTTCGATGGCAGCGGGGGCAACAACCATGCAGTGGAGCATTACAGGGAAACCGGCTACCCGCTGGCCGTGAAGCTGGGGACCATCACTCCTGATGGGGCTGGTGAGAAG
The DNA here is from genome assembly GCA_013389825.1 of Crypturellus undulatus. Taxonomy (NCBI): domain Eukaryota; kingdom Metazoa; phylum Chordata; class Aves; order Tinamiformes; family Tinamidae; genus Crypturellus; species Crypturellus undulatus. The sequence goes on along the minus strand of VWPW01005292.1, from coordinate 890,877 downwards.
GGGGGGGCCCTAAGGGGTAAAGATGCTAGGCTCCATTCAGGCTCACCTGGGTTTCTGAGCAAAAGGCAAGTAAGGGAGGATCTCCGGGGATCAAGCTGGCATTGCCCCTGTTATGATCTGCAGCATACCATGTCATCTGGTCCTGAGCTTCCCTGCTCTGGTCTGCTGCTTGTTGGATGCCAAGAACTGGCTGACAAAACCTGACCTTCCTTCTCCCCTCTCCTGTAATTTGAAAGGCCTTAAAATAGTTGCCCAGATTTCTTTCTAGTTTCCTATGGTTAGATGTTTATCAAATAATTTTATGTTCAAAGCTTGAATAGAGAGTAGTTGACACAGTAACCCACTTTGCTCATTTCAGGCATGGGTGCACCCTAATAAATGACCTTTTTTGGTGTTTTGTCATCAGTTCTAGGAGAGCCTCAATATTCTGCCTGTAGTGCTGCTCTCCTGAGAAAGGAGAGGAAAACCCAATTGCCTGTCTAAACCACCAGTTCCAAGCACTCTATTCACTCCACACAGCAGTGAATTTTCGATCACAGGCCATTTTAAAGCTCTTCCTCTCTGTGCCTCATAGATGTCTACTCCTATGATGAGGATGATATGGTGTTGGATCCCAACCTGGCTGAACACCTTTCTCACTTTGGGATTGACATGCTCAAGATGCAAAAGGTAAAGTGTTCCCCTGCAGGACCAGAAGCGGGAAGCGTACCAAGTCAGAGGCTTGTTAGTTGGATCCAAGCTTCTCATATTCCTGAGCATCATTAAAATTCAGTCCTGTGTCTGTGCAGCACTGCTCCTGACCAAGAAATCCTGGATTTTATTGGACAGAGCTGCTTTGCTTCTTCTTTCCTGTCCCTCATTTTTATTCCTGTGTTGTTCTGTGTCAGTACACTAGGCAGGAAGCTGCCCAGGCTCTCAGATTTGTTTACTAGATTTGATGTTGGTACCTGATTTCTATGCTCTTTTTCAGGGTATTGTTCATATTTTTTCCATATAAAATACCTTTAATATAACATTCCTCCTGCTGCCTTATAAATGGGTCATTCTGTGCTAAATATTCAGATATTTAAAAGCAATTCCTTATATTCCTTTTCTCCTAATTTAAATAGAAATCCTAATCAAAGAGAATGGTGTCTCCTCTGAGGGTTTCCTCTTGTGCTCTCTCTTCCGCAGACAGACAAGACAATGACAGAACTGGAAATTGATATGAACCAGCGCATTGGGGAGTGGGAGCTCATCCAAGAGTCTGGAGTGCAGCTCAAACCCCTCTATGGGCCTGGCTATACCGGTATCCGTAATCTGGGCAACAGTTGCTACCTCAATTCTGTGATGCAGGTGCTGTTCAGTATCCCGGACTTCCAAAGAAAGTAAGTGAGCTCAATTGCCTCTCTCTCTAGGCCTGAGATCTAATGGAATCTGTAAAAGTTCATGAGAGCTGAGATCTCTTTTTGTAGGAATCCACCTCAGAACTGTCTTTACCAGATGAATCCATACATCCCTTAGAGTGACCTGATTTGCTTTGCAGGTATGTGGACAAGCTGGAGAAGATATTCCAAAGTGCCCCTTCGGACCCCACACAGGACTTCAGCACACAAGTGTACGTAGAGTTTTGGTGAGAGGAGGAAGGCTGAGGCTGCCTGGGTGCGTCCCCTCTGTGCTGCTACCGGGTGCTTTGATGCAGGTTTCCTCCTCGAGCCTCTCTGGCTCGTTGTCTGTTTCCAAAGATAGTGATCCTGCATGTGATCGGTGAAGATCTAAGACAAGAAGATTCAGTTGAATGCCCTAGGATAAGAGGACACCTACCTCTGTGCTTATGAGAGTCCCAAAAGACATAGCCTGAGACATAGTCCTGATCCTGCATGTATTACATGGGGAATGCGATGCCAGTTGTTACCACCAGGGAGTTTCTGGTCAGCAACAGAGAGGTGCTTGTTTGCTGCCATGGAGGGAGATGGCTCAAAAGCAAAGTCAAACAGAGGTTTAGGCAACTTTGTCTCAATGGGTTCTTTGTGTATGCCTTAAGAGATACACTTATTCCTGCAAAAGCTATCACACAAACAATGCCTTAAGAGATACACTTATTCCTGCAAAAGCTATCACACAAACAATAAAAAGACCATACAGAAGAAGGAGCACAAGATTTGGTAGGGTATTTCAGTTTAAATATCTTGGCTCTCATCCTCATCAACTCTAAAGCAAGCAGTGTTGGGAGGTTAGTGAGGAAAAAAGTGGAGGGAGGATTTGTGAAAGATTTCAGAGGAGGATCCTGAGTTCAGAGAGTTGCTCAGCCTGGGGTGATATGTTCATTTCAGGGGGATTGGGCTGAGATTGAGGGGGCCAGGAAGACTTTTGCCTGGCCAAAGGCATGAGCTGGTACAGCATGGTCCAGACCCCAATGACACGGTGAGGGGCTGCGGTAGTAACAACTTGGAGTAGGAGGTGGGTCTGAGCATAGGAGAAATCACCAAGTGTTACTGTTGTCTGTTATCTGCCTCACACAGAAAGTGCATGATTGCCTTCCCGCGGGCAGACATGATTAGTGTGCTGTGAGCAGCACTGCCCTGGGTGATCTACTGCCTCCCGCACTGTGGACACGACACTACTTTGCCGTGTCAGGCTGCAGGGTAGTCTGGCTCTTAGGAAGCTGCTAGGTGGCTCTGTGCTGGCTGAATTTTGCTCTGAAAATGGAAGTTGTTCCTGTATGTCCCCACTGCATAAGCAGTGCCTGAGCTTGGCGCCTGAAAACCTTGGTGTCTTTCACGTGGGTGATGTCTCATGGGCACAGAGGCTGTAGTCAAACAGGAGATGATCTCTGCAACAGAGAGAGCTTCTCAAAAACTCTGACAGTCCATGGCATCACATGCCATGGCACATCAAAATGGGATGTGGATGTGGCTCCTTGAGTATAGGGGGTCACAGTTTGATGCTAACAGCCACTTCTTCATTCCAGAGCCAAACTGGGCCATGGGCTACTTTCTGGGGAGTATTCAAAGCCAGCTTCTGCGGATGGAGAACAGCAACCAGAGCAGAAGGTGAGACTTAGGCTCAGTGTCCTTGTGGCAAGGGGTGTGCGGTGTGCGTGTGTGGGGTGGAGAAGGAGAGAGAACCCTATCTGGAGACCTGTCCTGGGGTTCAGCCTGGAGCCTTGTCACCTCAACAAGAGTGACTGAGCAGTGTGTTACAAGTCAGGTCACATGCCTGGCAAGTTGTCACCTCTTTTCTTTTCTTTGCTGATTCCAGGGTGTGCAAAATGGCATTGCTCCACGCATGTTTAAGTCTCTCATTGGAAAGGGGCACCCAGAGTTTTCTACCAACCGACAGCAGGATGCCCAGGAATTCTTTTTGCACTTCATCAATATGGTGGAGGTAATAGCTGCGTCTGTCAAGTCCCAGAAGGCCCATCTTTGTTTTTGACCTGTTCAGTACTATCACTGATAGTAGGGGTCAAGGAAGGGAGGGGAGAAACTGGCAGTTGGAACAGAGAGAGGGGAAGAACACGGTGAAATGGAGCAGCCAGGATCTGTGAGAATAGAGAATGGGTGTTGCCTGCTGCCAAGCCACGTTTCCAGGGCAGATTGCTGGAGTGGAATCTTTTGTGAACGGCACAGCTGGGCACCTGTGTTGTCCTCTTCAAGAGCAAGAATAGCCTGGGTTCCTGGGCTTGGCTGTAGTTTCCTTCTTGCTAACTTTTCCGGTGGACTGGGTGCTGAAGTGAATACTGTTTGGTCGCATCCTATGTAGGGCTGCTGCTAATGTAGCTATATATATATATACACTTGCCATTATGATGCTATACTTCTGATGACTGTAATCTCTCCCTCCTCAGAGGAACTGCCGCAGCTCGGAGAACCCTAACGAGGTCTTCCGTTTCCTGGTGGAGGAGAAGCTGAAGTGCCTGGCCACAGAAAAGGTGAAATACACCCAGCGTGTTGACTACATCATGCAGCTGCCTGTACCCATGGATGCTGCACTCAACAAAGGTCAGTGTAATGGGCCGAAGGCCAGAACAGTGGCAGATGCTGTGGGTGGAGGTTGCACTTTTCTTACAGAACTCCATAAAGGAGAAGGGGGGACTTCCTCGAATGCTAAAGCATATACTGTGTCTGAAGCCAGATCCTCCACCTGCCTTTCCTGTGGGATTGGGCTGTTTTCTCAGAGGTGATAGGACAGACACAGCGATGTCTCTGTGGGGCCTTTCCTTCCTACACCCCACAGCTGGACTGTGATTTACCAGCAAAACAGGGCTGCAGTAGTTCAACAGCACTCACTGGGAGACATTGTCTACGTTATGCTCTGTTCTTGAGGGCTTGTTTCTATAGGCCTGTTCTGTCTCTTGGTGTTGCTTATGCCGGGTGCTTTATGAGTCCATAGGGGTGGATTTTACTCCTCTGCTTTATTGCCTAGACGAGCTACTGGAATATGAGGAGAAGAAGCGGCAGGCCGAAGAGGAGAAGCAGCCCCTGCCTGAGCTGGTGCGAGCTAAGGTGCCTTTCAGCTCCTGCCTAGAGGCCTATGGAGCTCCAGAACAGGTGGACGACTTCTGGAGCACAGCCTTGCAGGCCAAGTCTGTGGCTCTCAAGTGAGTGTGTGTGGGTGGCCGGTTGAGCTACAGCTGTGTCTTTTGGAACGTCTTTGTTTAGTTGCTTGGTGAAGGAGTGTTACCAAAGCTTTGTAGCCTTCTCCATCCCACAGCCACAGTGCACTGAAGAACCCATGTAAATCAGAGGGGAGATCAGGTAGTCAGAGCCTGGAGGGTCTGCTCCAAAGGATTACAGTAGGCAGAACAGCAATGCTAGTAAAATTCTTACCACTAGCTTTCAGTTGTTGCAGGCCTATGAAAATACAGTAATAATCCAGAAAATGGTCGGGTTTTGCTCTAAATTGGAAATTTAACTTTAAAACCAACAGCTGACAGAATATGGCAACACTGGTCTTGTTCTCTGCAATTTCTTAGAAGAAGTTTTTAGCTATCAAAGTCTGAGCACAAGCACTGAGATGCCTCAGTTTTGGAAATCAGAGCCCTGAGAGAGAAATCCTTCCAGTAATTTTAAAGGACGCTGACTCAAATACCAATATCAAAGCTTAAAGAGCAGCTTCACCCTGTCTCATTGGCTGCAGCACATGAAATAGTGCAAAGGTACAGAGAACACAAATTTGAGCAGCTTCCTGCTACTGACTGTATTTCTACAATGAGCGAGTTTTCCACAAAGAACCTAGTAAGTCTTCCAAAATAGAAGTGTTTTTTTTTAATATTTTTCTACTATTAAGCAGTAGTCACTATAAGTTAATAGTCAATAAATATGTATTTTGTTCAGCTTTTAAATAATGAGTTGTGTTCCAGCATTGAATATATACCCTTGCCTAATACATTTTACAGCATGTTACAATTATCCCCCACGATCTCTCAATATTACACCAATAATAAGTATCTGTCTGTCTATTTTTTTCTCCCTTCGAAATCATACCCCTCTGTTTCACAGATGCAAAACACACCTTTTCTCAAATCGTCTAACTTAATTACATTCAATCAAATTTGGAGCCATTGTTAGCATAAAATCTGCTGCTTCTGCTTCAAATCCAAAGAAGTGCTCTTGTGCTTGAAAGCTTGTCAGCTTCTCCAGCTGTATGTCAGTCTAATAAAAGATGTCTTCCCCTATATTCCTTAAGGTTTAGACTTTTAATTAAGCACTGAAATCTGAGGAGGCTTGTGGAAGCCTCATCTCAAGGTTTTGCAAATGCTGTGTTCAGACTCATCTGGATAGAGCATCTGCTTAAAAACTGTTCTGTGTTTGAGGATCTTCACACTCAGCACAGAAGAGTCTTCTGCAGGATGTGCACCCCTGCCTTAGGACACACCTCTGCCCTAGTCGCTGCTTTCTTGCATCAACTAGAAGCCTTCAGTCATTGCTGACAAGGTGTAAAACATAGCTGTGATATTCCTGTCTTTCAGGACAACACGATTTGCATCTTTCCCGGACTACCTGGTGATCCAAATCAAGAAATTCACTTTTGGCCTGGATTGGGTGCCCAAAAAGCTTGGTAAGAAAGAAGTTACCGAGTGTATAGGTACTAGGTGTCATATATAGACACCATAGTTGTTACTGGAAAGAGGAAAATAACTACCTCACAAGGAGCAGCAGTCCATAGTGTGTATTGTACCTCCAGTGACTTACTTTTCTACATCTCTCATACAAGTCCTTTGGTTCCTGCTCCTATGGGAGGGCTGAGCAATAATGTGTTTTGCAGATGTCTCAATTGAAATGCCAGAGGAGCTGGATATCTCTGCACTGCAAGGAACAGGGTTGCAAGATGGAGAAGAAGAAATGCCAGACATTGCACCCCCCCTGGTGACACCAGATGAGCCCAAAGGTAGCCTGGGGTTCTATGGCAACGAGGACGACGACTCCTTCTGCTCCCCTCACTTCTCCTCTCCAACATGTTAGTGATTCTCCTCTTTTCCTGACGCCTGACTCTCTCCTTTGCTCTCCTTGTTTTGTCTCCCATGCTAGCAGTTTCCTCTTCCTCAGCCTTTGCCTGTCCCTCTCTCAGCGAGCACCAGCTGCTGCCTCCCTTGCGTGTCTGTTACGCAAGGCTGTTATGCAGGGGCGTGTGTTAGAGCCTGTTCTGTGTGAGGCTGGGATGGTGGCTTAGTGGCAGGGGGCAGAGCTGGGGTTTGTACCAACTTAGCTGGCAGAGGGGTTCCGTTTGCACCAAGAACGGTGGGAGGTGGGGTTTGGAGGGTAGGGCAGAGCCGGTGCTTCCCAATTCATGAGCTGAATCCCTTTGTCCCCTGGGGCACCTGTGTATGACTGTGCATTTCAGAAGAAGAAGAAAGACTATAAATGTGGAGCAGGGAGACAAAACTTCTATGAGATGAAGCCAGGCACTGCTGGTCTATTTGTTTTTTATGAGACTACACAACACGGAGCAGGCAGAACGGGGTGGGAGTGGGTGGCTGTAATCTCTGTCTTTCCACAGCTCCCATGTTGGATGAGTCAGTGATTATCCAGCTAGTGGAGATGGGCTTTCCCATGGATGCCTGCCGCAAAGCTGTGTATTACACAGGGAACAGTGGGGTTGAAGCTGCCATGAACTGGGTCATGTCGCATATGGATGATCCAGGTACGAGCTCATGTTGCCATGACAAAGTGTGCTGCATCTCGGTCACCGTGCAGAAGGGGAAAGCTGAAGCAGTTTGAACCTCAGAATGTCCCTGCCAGAGAGGCTGCTGTTCTGAGCTGTGTTCTGTTTCCCATTGCAGACTTTGCTAACCCTCTAGTTCTCCCTGGATCCAGTGGACCAGGGTCAACTATTGCCTGCCCGGACCCTCCTTCAGAAGACAGTGTGGCCACCATTGTCTCCATGGGCTTCTCTCGGGACCAGGCTATGAAAGCGCTTAGAGCCACGGTGAGAGGCTTGGACAGTGGTCAACCCAAATGGTATTCTGAGGGACAGGCATTCCCAAATTCAAAGTATTCTGCTCTTCTTTCCAGAACAATAGTCTGGAGCGTGCTGTGGATTGGATCTTTAGTCATATTGATGATCTTGATGCAGAAGCTGCTATGGATATTTCAGAAGGGCGCTCAGCCGCTGAGTCCATCTCTGAGTCTGTTCCTGTGGGTCCTAAAGTGCGTGATGGGCCTGGAAGTGAGTTCTGAGCAGTAGGAGCATGGAGCTGCATGCTGAGCAAACTCAGCATGGCTTTCCTCTTCTTAACCCATCCAATCCTGTAGCTTCCAACAGTAGGTGATATGCTTGCTGAAATGGTGGGAGCAGGGAGGAAAAGGAGAGGGATGGTGATGTAGGGCCAAGACCTTCAGGAAAGTAACTATTTGGAAGCAGATGAGCTCTCCTGAGAGGCCGAAAAGGTGTCATCAAGTACAAGATCGGGTGGGTCTGTGCTGCTTTCTGCCAGCCAGTTAGCTTTGGAGGCTTTTATGTTCTTCAGGCTGCCACTGAAAAGCCAAATTTCAGACTGCTTGGAAAAGTGGGGCCTGTGCTGTTTGTCTGGTAGGGACCATAAAGACGGAGGTCCCTGATTGACTACCAAAATGCATGAGCCAAATAAGCAGTTGGAAGAGGTGATGTGGGACGGGGGTTAACATCTTCCTATTCCCTGCTGTCTTTGAGACCAGATCCTCACAGTCAGGCTTGACAGGAGCCTGCTTCTAAATTGTCAGACAGCACGTCTCTCAGATGAGGTCTCATACGTCAGCAGTTCCCCTCTGGAGAGGCCATTCCAGGTATCGAGCCTTTCCTCTTTTGCTGATCACTCCTCTTTCCCTCTTCAAGAATATCAGCTGTTTGCCTTCATCAGCCACATGGGCACTTCAACTATGTGTGGCCACTACGTTTGTCACATCAAGAAAGATGGCAGGTAAGAGAGACCCTTATGGGATAAGGGGATCCCAAGACAGAGTTTTAAATCATTTTCCTCCCCTGTTTCTTCAGGGGTCTTGCAGGGCAGGGGGAAGGCAGCTATTAGGAGGAGGAGAGTGGGCAAGGGGAATCAAATAGTGATACAGCACTAGAACAGCATCCCTGACCTTTCTCCCCTTGTGCCTGCTGCAGGTGGGTGATCTACAACGACCAGAAAGTCTGTGCTTCTGAGAAGCCCCCCAAGGACCTGGGCTACATCTACTTCTATCAGCGGATCCCCACCTAGAATGCCCTCTTGCTGCATGTGGAGGGGAAGACGGGCTGAAGGCGGGGGGGGGGGGATAGGGTGGAGGGCAGTGAAGGTAAGAGCAGGGGCCTTCTCTATCCTGGTGCTCTTCACCTACACTTCCTTTTAATGGCCTCTCTTCATCTATGCCACGCTGCGATGTGGAGGCCGAAGTTCTTTGACTAATAGACTGGGGCTGGGGTCCCCGCAGACATGAGTGACTGGGGCCCAGGGCGGGAGGGGGGGGAAATATCTGTTTCTGTAGGAACTGTCCTCACTGTCCCCATCCCTCATGACACATGCAGCCCTAGTGCTTTGCTGCTTAGTGGGATGATGCCACCTCCTTGCGGGCTAGGACAGGAGGAAGGGGCTTGTGTGTGTGTGTGGCTTGTGTATCATGGGAGGACTCCTCATCCCTTTCCTCCTAGAAAAGGGAGCAGTGCAGGAAGCAACATGGGCCATGAGCTGTGCCCCCTCCTTGTGTGCCCTTTACATGCCAAAATACACAAAGGATAAAATAAAAATCTAAATAACCCCCTGGCTTCTGTGGACTCTGTGTAGTGCTAGGTGCTCTGCAAGATCTGAGGTCTGAGCTCCTCTGTGCCAGGAGCAGAGGGCGCTTGGTGCTGAGGTGGCCCTCAGGGGCAAGGGACTGTGCTGCTCTTGCGTAGCAAAGGCAGCCCCTGAGCGTCCGGCTCCGAGGTCTGGCTGCCCAGAGGGGCTGCTGAGCAGTGACTCTTCCCCCCTCTACCCCTGCTCACGAGTCTAAAGCTGCAGGTCCTGCTCCTGCCTGGGGGGACCCTGCTGGGGGTCACTTTCCGTCCTGCTGCCCTGTGTCCTGCTGCTGGGAGGCTTCAGGCATTCTAAAGTATCACAATACTGATTCGCACCTCCTTTCAGAAAGGAGAAGTGGTCTGTAGCCATAGCGAAGCTTTTCATGCGTTATCTGCGAGCACGGTCACAGCCCCTGCGCGGTGCGGCTCCATCCTGGGGCCTGCCCCGCGCAGGGCCTTCCAGCGCGGCGGCCCCTCCGTCCCCGCCGCTCGGCGCGGGGCTGGCGGGGGCGCTCAGGGTGAGCGGCGGCGCGC
>VWPW01005292.1:853164-881070 GCA_013389825.1 Crypturellus undulatus | reverse complement strand
GCGCGCACTGCGGCGGTGTGGGGGCGGGGCCTGAGGCGGGGGCGGGGCCTCCCGCGCGGCCGCCCCATAAGAGCGGGGGCGGCGGGGCCCGCGCGTCCTTCCCGCTCCAGCGCCGCGTCCGGTTTCGTCCCGCTGCGTCCCGCGTGCTCCGAGCCGCTGCCCTCGCCATGGCGCCCAGGAAGTTCTTCGTGGGGGGCAACTGGAAGATGAACGGCGACAAGAAGAGCCTGGGCGAGCTCATCCACACGCTGAACGGTGCCAAGCTCTCGGCCGACACTGGTGAGGCCCGCGGCCGCACGTCGCGCACGTCGCGCGGGGCGGCGGCGCGGCCGGGCCCAGGACTGGGGGCCGGCAAATGTCAAAGGGCGGCGAGGCTGCGGGGCCTATATATAACCCGGCGGCAGGGCCGAAAATACCCGCGACACAGGATCCCGGGCCGCTAAAGGGCAGCGGCACCGGCCCCGGCCGTGCCCCGGTGCCCGCCGTGGGGCAGCCTCGTTGCCGGGCGCCCCAGGGAGCCGCCCGCCGCTGCGGGCGCCGATGCGGCCCTACCGCCCGGCCGTGCTTGGGCCCTCGGGCCTCTGCGCTGGCCAGGGCCCTGCTCCTCTTGCCCGGCCTGGCCGCCGTTCCCCGGCGGCTCTGCGGCTCGTCCTCAGTACCCTTCACCGGGCGCTGCCGAGCCGCCCCGTGCCCCCTGCGACCAAGGAGCACAGAGTGCAGCTCCTTGGTCACCAGAGGTCATGCTGGGGCTGTGCCAGCCAGGGAGGCTACAAGATGGTTTTATTGGCTGCTAGACCCAGATATGATCCCACGTGTAACCTGATGCTGCCCTTTTCTCACTCGGTTCAGAGAAGCCTCAGCAAGAGGGCAGAATTCCTGCCAGGTTTCCTAGCTGGGCCCTTTCCAAGGGACCTCTGCGAAGTGGCTGAGGGGCCTGGCTGTCTGCCTGATCTCGCCTATATGGCTCCCACGAGAAAGGGTTTCCTCAGAGCTGTTGAGTCATCAGATAACTGAGAGCAAGAATATCCCTCTTGCTACTACTGCAAAGGGTCCCCAAAATGTCAGCTAGGGCAGGGGGATGACCCTTGGGTGCTGGGTTGCAGGGTCAGCGCTTGGGTGCACTTCCTGCCTCTTCTCAAGCTTAACTTCCTCTTTTTTTTTTTTTTTTTTTTTTTTTTTTTCTCTTTTTGTCTCTCCTCTCTCTCTTCCCCTCTGCTTTTCAGAAGTGGTTTGTGGAGCCCCCGCCATCTACCTTGACTTTGCCCGTCAGAAGCTAGATGCAAAGATTGGTGTTGCAGCACAAAACTGTTACAAGGTACCGAAGGGAGCTTTTACAGGCGAGATCAGGTGAGCCAAAAAGTCAATCCAGGGTACTCCTACGAAGCAGATTTTCCCCGGAAGTATAAGCCAAATACCATGATTTCCTTCCTTCCCCAGCCCAGCCATGATCAAGGATATTGGAGCCACGTGGGTAATCCTGGGCCACTCAGAGCGGAGACATGTTTTTGGAGAATCCGATGAGGTGAGTGATCCTGGGCAAGGGTGATGGTCCAGCGCAGATGCCCCTGCACAGACTGGAGGGTGAGCAGCGTCTGGGAAGGATGAGCGTAAGAGTGGGCTGCGCTGTCACTCGTCTTGCTTCCCTTCCCATTCGTAGCTGATCGGGCAGAAGGTGGCTCATGCTCTAGCTGAAGGCCTTGGTGTCATTGCCTGTATTGGAGAGAAGCTGGATGAGAGGGAAGCTGGCATAACAGAGAAGGTGGTTTTTGAACAGACCAAAGCTATTGCTGGTAAGGGAGGAACACGGACACTTCTTGTCCAACTGGCAAATGGTCACTGTGACTTTAACACCTTTCTGGAAGGTGGGGGGGGGGGGTGAATGCTTGCAGCCAGGGTAATGACTGTGCTTGTAGCAGTCCTGCGTGTTTGTCAGCCACACTTTTCTCAGCATCGGGGTACTGTGCTGACCTGAAACCTGCTTTCTCTTCTCCAGATAACGTGAAGGACTGGAGTAAAGTGGTTCTTGCATATGAGCCAGTATGGGCTATTGGTACTGGTAAAACTGCAACTCCTCAACAGGTATGACACAATTAGCCCTTTCTGCTAAGAAATCTTACTAGTGAAGTCCATCAACTTGAAGATGGAACAAAACCATTTTCTCTCTGGAAGGGTGTTGTACAGAGAATGCCTCGGGTTACCTCTCTTCTTTTCTTTTTCTCAATCACAGGCTCAGGAAGTTCATGAGAAGCTGAGGGGATGGCTCAAAAGCCACGTGTCTGATGCTGTTGCTCAGTCAACTAGGATTATCTATGGAGGTAAACGAGGCTGCCCCTTTCCAGTGCAGGGAGCACTGTGTTTCTCTGCTATTTGCAACATTGTACAGCATGCTGTCTGCTCTGCTGATGAGGAAACTTGAAATTGGCAGAGCAGGAAAAAAAAACAGTGGTGGGGTGAATGGGAAATAGCTGCTAGCCTTGCTTCTCTGCAGAGCCTAGAGGTGACCCAGAAACAAGTTGCAAGCTTCACTTCCATGCTGGTGTTTAAATTTAGGACTGGTCTTAAAACGTTGCTTCTTCTGTAGGTTCGGTCACTGGTGGCAACTGTAAGGAGCTGGCCTCTCAGCATGATGTGGATGGCTTCCTTGTTGGAGGGGCTTCTCTCAAGCCAGAGTTTGTGGATATTATTAATGCAAAACACTGAAGCAGCCTGGAGTCCCTTGGAGTCACAAGGAGTGCCTTGTGATTAGGAGCAACAACCAGAAGCGACAAGGAACCCTACATTGCACATGTGTTGGTACAGAGGTCTCCTCTGAGGCTTTTCCCCTCCACGGTCATTGTTCTAGCTGTGCTGCTAACCCCCATCACCATGTTGGAGCTCTGTTGGTGGCAGCCTGTTTTCTTTCAGCAGAGTAGAGTTGGCAGAATCCTCACGTGCCCATTGATCCTGTGTACCTATTAGAGCTCACAGTCAAGCTGGCTCTTGCCTGCCCCTTTCCCTTCATTGCAGCAAGGAGGGAAGGAAGAAAGGAATCACAGTCTCTTGCATCATTCAGGCCCATCAGTAAGGAGTCTGTCAGCTTAGACCCTTGTGAGACATCTTACCTCTGCTGTGTCCCATACTGAACAATAAATAGAATAAACAAAATGTGTCCTGTATTTTCCTTAAGAGGGCCTGGTGTTGAGAAACACCAAAACTGGAGTATCTCCTTCTTGGCATAGTGGCTTTGGGGAGTAGCTGCTCTCCTGTTCCTCTGACAATTATTGCATAGGTACAATGTGCATGTTGCCATTGCAGGTTGTGCCTGGAACCCACCAAACCTCTCTCTCGTTACTGCTCATCTCTGGGCCCTGGGCTGGTAACTGCTGCTGCAGTGGTGGAGGGAGTTTGTGTGGATGGCTGTATTCCAGGAGTTCTGAGAGCACCTGGCTTTCCAGGGCTATCCAAGTTCATCTTTCCAGGTAGCTTGCTCAGGCACTTGCTGGTTCCTACTCTCTTTGCCTTGGAGAAACGATAATTGCTGCTGCTGTCCACTGAATGTGGAGTAGAGCAGCTCCCGCCTCCAGAGGAAGAAGTTTTTAGGCCATGTGCTGAGACTGTTCTCTGCCAGCTTACAGTCCTGTGGTGATGGGGTGGGAAAGCAACTGGATCCTGTTTCCTGCTGATAGCACCAGCTGACAAAACAGAGGTGCTACTAGGGAGGAAGAAAAGGAGGGTGCTACACTGGGAGGAGCAGGGCCTTAAGGCAGGATATCCCTAGAGTCCATGTGGAGTCTGGTATAGAGCAGCGCAAGCCCAGAGGATGCAAAAGGGTTGTCCTGTTCCGTAGTGCATGCCTGAGGGGTTTTCATTTCATGCTTTCAGTCTGCAGCACTTCATCTCACAGTCCTTCTGGCACATTTTTCCCCTGATGCTGCAGGTGTTGAGATATACTGCTCTACTACTGTCACCCAAGTGATTACAGGCAGGTGAGCAACACAGGAGGAAGGAATCTTAAGAAATCTGCTATGCTGGAAGTTCACATCCAAACTGCCAAAAACATCCAAGAAGCATCCAAAGCAAAATCTTAACATACGGCCATCTTACACTAGCCATTGCTATCTACTTCACGGCAGCTGTAAGGACTTAATTCTTTTGCCTCCTCTAGCAGTGCCAGTTAATATAGGTACCTGTCCGAGGGCTCAGAGCCACAAGTGGGGCAGCTGGGAAGATGAGTACAAGAGGTCAGTGGTTACTAGAAGAAACTTATGCTGTCATGTTGTATCTAGAAGTGCTGATAAATTAAATCTTTTCCAGCTAGGAAGGGAGGCAGAGAGGGGAGGCCCCCGCTCCTTAAGCCACCAGCTGGGTGCAGAAGTGGAGCTAGCTAAGAGCTCCGCACTGGCAGCCGGGCCTTCCGGTGCGAAGGAAGGCTAAGGCCCCAGCAGAGCTTGGGAGCTCCCGCTCGGGAGCAGAGCGCGTCCTTTGCTCCGTCCGCTTGGCCGCTTCGCTCCCGCCTGTCCGTCCCGCTGGGAAGGGCGGTCCTGGAGCGCCCCCTGCCGCCCGCCTGCTGCGGAGCGGGGCGCGGGCGGCCGGCCGGGGCGGCCGTGAGCCTCCCGTGTCCTCGGCTGCGCTGGCGAGGCCGCCGCCCCGCGCTTGGCCCTTTCCCTTGTTTTGCTCCAGGGAAGGAGTTTGCTTCTGTATCGTGTCAGGCGAGAGCAGCAGGCACGGCTTTTGTGGGGATAAAGCGATCTTTTCGCATGCGCTGCAAGAGTGTCCAGGGTAAGGAGGCAACGTGCTGCCTCATGCTGATGCTGCGTGGCACAGAAAGGGGCGTTCTCACGAGCCACACAACCCTGGGCAAATATGATGTTAGAAGCTGCCCACGGGTCAAACCGTCATGTGATGTTGTGAGGTAACACTTGCTATAAAACACGGTATTATCCAGTAGAAGTTGTGGTCCCTAGTTCCATGAATGTGATTTCTGGGACTGTCTCATAGCACAAGAAAGTTGATCAAACAGGGAAAGGACATGTAACGTGAGAAAAAAAAAGAGCTCAGAGGGGGGAAGGGGTGACAGCCGTTTCTGCTACCTGGGTCCCTGCATGCGGAGGGCATTGCAAAAGCCAAAGAAGGAGCCTGAAAACCCTGTGGCTTGTACAAAGGGAGTAAGGGTTTTACTTTCTCGGTCCCGCACGACACTGGAGCCACACGGATAGAGCAGCGGTGACACAGTGAGGACACGGACGGTGTCCAAGGCTGCCAGGAGTCAGTCAGGTCGGACACACAGCTTAATCCCAGGCTGTAGCTCCACTGTCAGCCCGTCCTGCTCAGCCCTGCTCAGCCCCCCCGGTCCCACTCAGCCCTCACTAAAGAGCTAGGCAAGAGTCCAGAAAAGTGACCTACATACGAAAAGCAGATGGAAGCTGAACCTTGATTTTAACTCTTTAAGGCCAATACAGAAGCATGAAATGATTTATTTAGTGAGGAATAACTCGTTGCAAAGTAGCTTCTGCAACAGAAGGAATGCCATGTCTTGTTTTTCCTTTTTTTTTTTTTTTGCCAAATGTTTTCTGGCAGGACCACAACTCCGTGCAGGGGAAATGCTGTCACATCGCTGCTGGAGATTTGCAGTAATTGGATCTTGTAAGCAGGTTACTTCCTTAATGATCAGTATATTCAGAACTGGGTTTCTTTTTTTTTTTAGGTAGCCAAATGAAAATTCTCTCTTAATGCCATGCAAAATTTGTTTTGCTCCCACTATATTATTGTTCATCTGGAAACAAAGCACATGTGTATGCAGGCATGCATATCTTCTTCCTGCCCATTTTTTGGCATAAAGGAAAGACACAGGAATAGAAAGAAAAGCATGTGATCACTTTTCGTCCAGCACGACTTCTGAGGAGTCACTGAAGGAGTCTTTAAAGCATTAGAAAACATAGGCAAGAAAACAGCCAGTATACATTTTTTTTTCTTTTCTTTTTTTCTTGTTGATATGACAAAAATAAACACTTGTGGAGTTTAATGATTGGGGAATGAATTCAGATGGGGTCACTGTAGCATAGGGGAAGAAATCACAGTTGAGATGTCAGCTAGTGATAGCCGAAGGGAGAGGATAAAGAACATGGTAAACACTGTTCAAAATCTGTTGGCATGGCCCTGAGCTGCAAAAACATGAGAGTCGGTGGCTGATAGCAGCAGGTTGCACTCCATTTGGATCATCGGACGTGGAGGCGCAGTACGGCAGCGTGGAGTTTATCTATCAGAGGCTTTACCTAGGGGCTGCAAGGGAGCAAAGTGCACCACAGAGAAGAGAAACAGAGCCTTGTACTTTGGTCCTGAGCACAAAAATGTTGCCGGTCATCGACTCTGAGCAGAGCTTAGACTTGCTATGAGCGTTTCCCAACTTGTAAACATGGAGCTCTGAGGGTGCCCCACGGCGACTGCAGGGCAGAGCCCTGCTGTCAACACCCGCTAGGCCTCATACCCAGCACTCTTGAGCTCCTGAGCTAGGCAGAAGACTTGTAACAGATTAGGAAGCGATGCTGCTTCCTGCCATCTGGGAGAGCATTTCCTGTGAGGTTACGCACAGAACCCAAGCCTAATTCTAAAATGTTTTAATTAAGAATTTGTCAGAAGGAATGTATTTCCTTGTAGATATTCAAAACCTAAATGACCACCACCCTGACCTAACGTTGAAGTTGTCCCAGCTCTGAGCAGTTGGGACAGCCAGAGGTCCCTTCCCACGTAAATTATGCCACGATCCTCTGAATATGCTCATAACACTTGTGAATGTTACTGAGTGACAGCATACGATAAGACCACAAAATGGTGCTGATAAAGGGCAGAAACCCCCTGAACTTTACAAAGGGCATTTAATACCCCAAATGACAAGCTATGCGGTTAGAGGAGTATGTTAAACCCCCCAATAATCTTGGAGGAATATTGTCTGCAAGGCGACAAACAAAAGGCAGCCTGGAGGATCACCAGTAAAATGCAAACCGGCAATGTGCATTTTGCTGCAGAAAATGGAGAGGTCATTCTGGCATGTATTCACTGGAATACTGTTTGTAAAATACGGGAAGTGTTTTTTGTTGTGTTCAGTTAGGTTTTTGTTGGTTGGTTGATGCTTTACTGAGAACTGACGATACTTTCAATTCCATATTTGCCCTCTTTGGGGCACAAGAAAGACACAGATCTGGTGGAGGTGCTCTGAAGAATGACAAAAGGAAGAAAGAAAGAAAAAAAAATCTTTGAGGAAACTGAGAATTTGAGCACTAGATGATTAGATTTGTGCAGCTGAAGAACATGAAGTCTGGCTGAGGACGTTCAGGGCCTCCCCCAACCTTGGCCTCGCTCCGGCTGTAGCCCAGGCCCTCTCAGCAGCGGCCGTTGCTGCCATTGCAGTGGCCGTTGCTGCCGTTGCTGTGGCCGTTGCTGAGGCCGTTGCGGCCGCCGTTGCCGCCGCCGCGCCCCCGTTTCCATGGCAGCGGTGCGCGGGCGTCGCGGCCCGGGCGCCCTTCCCGGCAGGCCCGGCGTGGCCCGCGAGGCCGGCGGCAGCGGCGGGGCTCGGGGCGCTCTCCCAGGGCGGCTTTGCGGCGGGTCGGGAGCCGGAGTCCGTGAAGATGGTGGATGAAGAGCAGGACGCCGGGTACAACGTTATGGAGCAGGAGGGGGAGGAAGAGGAGGATGAGGAAGAGAAGACGACACAGGAGGAGGAGGAGGAGGCAGAGGAACAGGTGAGGGAGATGGATGCCAGGGCTGGGAGCAATGTTGGCAGCCAGCCCCTAACATCTCTTCCAACTGCCATTTCAAGTGTTTGTGTTTTGCTTCCGTGCCCTCTCTCATAGGTGGTGGAGCCGTGTCCCCTGACAGAGGAGAACATGAAGGAGGGCCTCTCTCTGCTGTGTAAAACTGGCAATGGGCTGGCCCATGCCTATGTGAAGTTTGAAGCAAAGGAGAAGTGAGTGAGCAAACCATGCTCCGGACAAAGGAGAACATCTCCTCCTCTCCACAAATCCGCGTAGCCGTGGACCCGTGCTGTGAGCAGCTGGTGATGGCCTTATTGGGCAGGAGTATTTTATTCCAGGCTGCTTCAATTCCAATCTGTACCTCAGGAGAATCTGACCATCCCCAACTAGGGACCCCCTACACCACAGCCATGCACACTGCTGGGAGCATCAGCATCCCCGAGAACTGAGGGGTGCTTAGTGTGTCCCTTGCTCTAGGCTGTGGTCCCCTGGGGGAACCTGAACAGGGTGACCTTACTGAAGTCAAATCTCTAGGAATATCCATGGAGCAGTTATCTTGCCTGATAACTGCTTAGCTTTAACCTCTGTATCTGTGAGCACCATGCAACAATGTCCTTGGGCTTCAGCTCCATCAACACGCTCAAATAAACGGAGACCTAACTGGCCTCAGTGAGGCCGTGTCTTTCTCCAGCTTCCTAGGTAACTAGACTGGCCTTTTCCTGCTGGGAAAGAGCTTCCATAGCGTGTTTGGTATTACCACTACCATGTAGCAGACCCATTTCCCAAGTCAGCCTCTTTTATGCTCTGGTTCTGTTTTTTCCTGACAGTTACTGTGCAGTGGGAAGAAGTACTCCCTGTCACGGGAAATCAGGTCCCCTCTTAGCGTTCAACCTTGTTTACGAAATATTCAGCCTGCTCCTATTGCTTTTCTTTTATATCCTCTCTAGCAAAGTTTTCCAGGGCAGAAGGGAAGGGGGAAAGGAAAATGCCCTTCCTCTTGCAGTGGCAAGGAGCAAACTGAAAGCCAGTGGCAGGGGAGGCACATGAGAGGTGTCCTACCCATCTCCTCTCTGCCATAGGCAGTTGACAGACATCAGCCTCCTTCAGCGCTACATTCATCTGCGGTATGTGAATTTGTCAGAGAACAAGCTGCGAGACCTGTCTCCACTGAGCCACCTAACTCACCTGCTTTGGCTGAAGGTGGACGGAAATCTGCTTACGAGTGCCTGCATGCAGGAGCTGCCCTACCTTCAGATCATCAGCTTTGCTCACAACCGTATCAAGGATATGGAGGGCATTACTCACCCTCGCTTAGCCAACCTCAGCCTTAAAGGTGATACAGACCACCCTTCTTCTTTGTTATGTACAGAGGAAGCTCTGTTTCCGTGAGATTAACTCTCTTGTGGATTTTTTCCTCCGTTGGCTCTCAGGAAATAAAATCAAGACAGCGCTGGACCTGAGTCAAGGACAGTTGTTCAGCCTGCATATCTTGGAACTACGAGGAAACAAGCTAGAGAGCACATCAGGGCTAAACCTTCCCAAGCTCAAGACACTATATCTGGTAAGGGATCTGTGAGCTTGGGGAGCGGAGCAGAGACGCAGCACAACCTGGTGGCTTCTGTATGTGGAAGGAGAGGAGATGTCCCCTTCAAAGCAGCATAATTTCCATACTAGCTTGCTCTGTTCAGTCTTCTCAGCCTGAGAGATGCACAGTTTTCAGAGAACTAAAGAGACAAAGTCCCTTCTTTGGGCCAGATCCTTCTACATTGTCTGCTAAGATGGTGCAAAAGGAATAGTAATGTTTTGTATAAAGATTCCCATATTAATTGACCCATGGGAAGATGAAGTTGTTGCTGCAAGGACAGTCTTCAAAGCACTCATGCAATAGGAATTCATAGGTCAGTGTAAAGGAACCAAAATCAAACTTGGTTAATATATGTCACAGTTGCAGGTGAAATTTAACATTAATACAGCTACACCCACTAGCAGGAGAACTAGGAGCTGGTTGTGGACTATGTGGCATTTCAGACAGTGTCAGTGTGGAGGGCGCTGCTGTTAGTGGAGCTGTGCTATTTGCTGTCCTTCATCCAGTAGTGGTGACAGAAGCAGCTAGAGCAAGGCCAGGGATACAAGCAGCAGACGGGGAGCAAGGTGCAACATACTGTGATAGCTCTCCATAAGAGATGGTGCTCTCACACTTAGGCGAAGAACTACTGTGTAAGGTAATGTGATCATGAAGTCATTTAATTAAAGGAGCTGAATATCGATTTAGAAAAAAAAAAAAAAAAGAAGAAGAAAAAAAAATCCTTTCTGCATTATGCTGTTGTTGCTTGCAGGACCAGAGCCTTTAAAGCTATTTACACTGATGTAATGGAGAATGTGAGAGCAATAGTAGGTTACTGTGCATTTTACAGACTAGTGGTCTGTGAGCTCCCTGCACTAATTCCCTCACAAGCTCCTGATTTCCTTTCAGGTTTAACCTACTAATCCTTCCTGGCTTTCCTGGCTTTTAAATCTCTTCACACTACCCTTTCCTAAATCTCAGCCTTTTTTCTTTCTTTTTTTTCCTTTTTTTTTTTTTCTGTCATTATCTTACCCTCCATTCAGGCATTCCCTTGGCCAGTTTCCCTTAAGTCCTCCTTCCTCCACAAAATATACTTTTCCTAAGAGACCCTGTCCCAAATGTGATATCCCAACAGAACAGTTCAGCTTTTGCCCTTTTTATTTGACTTGGGCATCGTCCACCTCATCGTCTGGGTGTCAGCAAAAAACAGAGCATAGCAGAACCTCTCCCCCTTTCCCATCCCAGTATCTCCACGTGTAGAGACTGCAGCCCTGAGCCACAAGGGCAGGGGAGTCCTTCTCCACACCAGCTGCTGTATATAGGAGAGAGTGTGGGATTTCCAGGGTTTTCCAAACTTGACTGCACAAGGGCCTAAGCAGCCCTGTGGTACAGGGATCGGGGAATGATTCTTTGCTACTATAGCCCTTCTCCTGCAATGTTGCTTGTGTGCCATGTCCTACCTCAGAGAAGGACAGGTTAGTGGTGATAGCGAGTCGGAAGGGTAGAAAGAACTTTAAAGATCAAAAATAATTGCTCTCTTCCCTGCCTCTACCCTCTTCCCCTTCTCCCTTCTTGCCTCCCTGGTGCTCAGGCCCAGAATGCCATTAGGAGCCTTGAAGGCCTCCAGGGCCTAGGACAGCTCACAACTCTGCACCTGCGTGACAACCATCTCGAAACCCTGGATGGCTTCTGTAGTACCATGAAATGCCTGCAGTACCTCAACCTGCGGTGGGTTCTCCCTGCCCTGTGCCAGCACTAGAAACGACCCCCATCAGGCCATATTCCTATTTGTGTCTTTAGCACTTCCTAGTTTCTTTGCAAGTCAAAGCCCTGATAGGAATTGACTGGCAATTGCTGTCCTTAACTTGTGTCCAGGGTTCAGCTGTCTAGAGATGTGACAGCCAGGACTTCTCCTGGTCTTTCTGGAAGAGACCTACCCCTCCAGCCACTTTCAGACTCCACCTCATACTTTTTTTTTTTTTTTTTTCATTGCCAAGACACCTTTGGATCGCTCTCCACTTTCTCAGTGACCTGGCCAGAAACATAGGAATCCTTTTCTTCTAGGTGTTTGGCATAATATGGCTAGGCCAGATAATTAAATGGATTCTATAAGCACAGAGAAATCCAGAAGAAATGGGTTTTGTGTTCCTCAGTTGGGGGAGCTCCATACCACAGGTCTATGGTCTAAGGTCTATGCTCTGTCATGCTGCTAAGTTTTGCTTTGCCTTTGTTGTCAGCTTTTCGTTCTGAAGGGACCTTACTTCTTATATTTACTTCTCTCTCTCTCCTCACTTTGCTCCCTCCTCTTCAGGAGCAATGTGATCAGTAACCTTCAGGAGGTGGCAAAACTACAGGTGCTCCCTATGCTGCGGGCATTGGTGCTGTTGGACAATCCATGCTCCGATGAGGCTGATTACCGGGTGGAGGTCCTGGTCATGCTGCCCCACTTGGAGCGCCTTGACAAAGACTTCTTTGAGGAAGATGAGCAGGCAGAGGCGAACAAAATCCGTCAGCAAAGGCTGGAAGAAGAACAGGTAAAAATGGCACAGGGAGAAGAAAGTGAAGGGAAAGAGAGAGGCCAGACTTATCAGAGGAGAGTCTCCTCTTCTACATTACAGGAGGAAAAGGCTGGGGAAAGCCAATCCCAGACTTCTTCCTCTTTTCTTCTTCAGGAAATGGAGGAATTTGCTGAAGATGATGTAACTGAGTGATCCTTGCTTTCCCTACCTGTTCCCTGAGCCCTTCATGACACGGAGATGCCCTTCCACTACTGGCATGTGTGTGGCAGGGAAAGCAAGAGCTCCAGGTGTCTGCATGTGCCAGGAGAAAAGAGGAGGATTACACACCCTGGTCCTGGATCCTGCCCCGAGGAACTGCAGGACTCTTGTGTTCACTGCACATACACGTTACTCTCAGTAAGGCCCTGAGGAAAAAGTAAGAGTTGTAGGTTCTGTGGTTTTATTTATGGCTTTCAAAATTCTTGCAAGATTTTCTGATTTGAATAAAAATAGTTAATGAGCCTGGAGTGACTGGAATTGTTTATCCTGCACACCCACTCTATTCCCTGGCTCTCTCACCCTCGTCTGTCTGTGTCTGTGCCCTGTCTGCCTCTCTCCCTTTCCCTCTCCATCCTCTACGTGCTGTTTGCAAAGCTTTGCTAAATCCTGACTCATCGCAGCTCTGGGTCACATGCTGCTGTCCCGGCCCTATCAGGGGCGTCTCCATCCTGCTGCTGCCGCTGCCGTTGGCTTAGAGGACACATCATCTCCCCTTGAGGTCCTGCATCCCTCCTCAGCTTCGTTCTCCTCTCCCTTCAGCCAGCACTTTCTCAATCTCTCGTTCACCCCTGCCCTAGGAAGGTAAGTGTCTCCCCACGGCCAGCATCCCCCCCCCGCTCACTGCATGCATTTTTGTGCTCTGCACCCTGTGCCCTCCAAACCCCACATGCACTTGGGTACCTGCAGAGAATGCAGAGAATGCAGAGCGGCATTAAACCACCAGACTCCCCTCGCTTTCTTCCCCTGCTTCTCCCACCTCTTTCTGCTCAACCCTCCCCTCACTTTTGTTTTCGTATTTTAATTGCAGGTACTCCTTGCTTTCCTACCCAGTCAGGCATCATTTCAGATGTGAATTTCAGGAGTGGGGGCAACCAGTAAACACGGGTTTTGTTCCCAAGGGCATTGCAGTGAAGATGTGGGATGGAGCTTCATTTGGGGGAGGGGCTGGTAGAAGGGAAGGAGGGAGAACTCAGGTCAGGCATTGCTGGGGAAATGACCCAATCTGGGGGCAGACTGCTCCCTCCCCCTCGCCCAGTGGTGCCAGAAATAGGGAACTCAGCCAGGCTGTGAGGAGAGGGAGTGGGCAGGAGAGGGGATGTTTTCTTACCATTTCCAGCCCCACGCCACACGGGAGGAGGAGGGGAGGGCAGCAGGGAGAGGAGGTGACAGTCAAGCGAGCGGTAGCTGCATCAACCCCGACACTGCAGCAGTGCGGGCTGCCTGAGAGCCGTGCCCTGCCTGGGGAACTGCAGCAACAGCAACTCCTCGGCACACAGGGCTGCTGGTAGTGACACAGACGGAAGGTCTTTGCGATGCTGGCCTGCGTGGCAGCAGGGAGGGGGGGAATTGCTGCAGTGTCAACTTCAGCAAGCCAGTGCCCTGGTGACGTGCACTGCATGAAGCAGTGCCTATGTGAAGGCACTGCAGCAGTGCCAGTCTCTCAGCGCTGCCCTGCCCAGCCTCTGCCCAAGGGAGGCTGCCAGCCTCTGTTGTGGCTGCTCCCGCTCTTCACTGTGGTCAAGAGGTTCCCAGCTACAGCTCTGTCCCAATCCCTTATCCCAGCTTATCCGCCTCTGACCTGCTTTCAGGACAGTGCAGCTGATGCTGCGGATTTCAGTGTGGTCATTCACGCTGTGCAAAGGAGGGGGAAGAAGCAGGAGTAGTGGAAAGAGCTAGAGAGGGGAGAAGAGATCAAGCGAGCCCGGGGTGGGGCAGGCAAGGCTGAATCTGTGCTTCTCGTTTGGCTTCCTCAAGACTGGTTCCCAATGGGGGCAGGTGGACACAGGCAGAGAGACACGACCATGGGCAGCATGAGCACACGAGCAGGAGGGCATCGCATCTGGCACAGAGCTTGTTGTCGGATCCCTGCTGCACCAAGGGTCACTTTAACAGGGCTCGTTTTTCCCCCCTGCGGCAGCTGTTGGGGCATGGCCAAGGCACTGCTGCAAAGGAAGCTCACAGCAGCACGCACAGCACTCTGGAGGAAGGTCCCGTGGTGTGTGCCAGATGGCACGAGCTGCTCTGCCAAGGCGGCTCATGGGGGATCCCAGCCCAGATGGACATGGTGGAGGGTCCTGCCTGGGCTCTGGAGAGTCCCAGCTTCACTGGCTGCAACTTCCCACTACTGGAAGCTTTTGCTGAAACTTCAGCACAGAGTGATTTTCCCATATCTATGTGATTTCCACAAGCTGGAGGCAACGGAATCAAGAGCTCACCAGCACAGCACCACGGCTAGCTGCGGAGTGGGAGTCAGGGGGTGACATGAAAGGCCAATCTGTGGGAATAAGAAGGTGGATTGGGGCAGAGGAGACTACTTTGCACTTCTCCTCCAGAAAACAAATTGAAGCGGAGAAGCTCTTTCAAAATGGCTTGTGCTGTCCCCATGCACGAGCCAGTTTTCTACTTCAGATTTAACTAGGTGCATCCAAAATGCCACATTTCCTTCCCTCCTCTTCTTATTAGAGAGATGACTCCTAGTCTCCGACATTTTCCTGTGCCATGCACAGAGCAGCAGGTTCGAGATGCTGGGGTCAGTCCTCCATATCTGGGCAGGGCCCTGTTTCCCTCCCCTCCTCCAGAGCTGTTTATCCCATGCTTTAAACACTGCAGCCTGCAGGAAAACAAATTCTCAGGCTGCTGGCCTGTGCACTCCCTTGCCTTGGAGCAGCCCTCCGGAGCCCGCAAGGGTGGCAGGAGCAGAGCAGCTTGCTGCAATGCCGTGTGGGGGAGCAGGGGGAGAAGCACCCACTTGGACCCCTTGCTGCGGAGGGCGTGAAGGCCCCACGAGTGCTGGCCTGGCCCAGCCCCAGATGACTGCTGTGCTGTGAGGCGCTGGGAGCCACAGGCGCCTCACAGGCTGATCCAACCCGCTCCGCTGCCTGCAGCTGCTGCGACACCGTCCGTATCCCTGCCCACCCTGATCCGCACTGGGGCCTGGCGAGGAAGGGGAGGGCGCTCAGCTGCAGTGGCGGGAGAGAGGGAGGGCACTCTCAGGCTGTTGTCTATGGAGAAAGGGAAGAGTAGGTTGGAGCAGACTCTCAGCTCCTGGATCTTGGGCTTGAGATAGCATTTTTCACATCTCTCCTTTAGTTGGAACATCCTCCAGCCAATAGCTGTATCTCCAGCTTCTAAAATACCACTCCCTTGAGCTCACTCCTTTCTGAAAGTGCCTTTTTGAAATGAGAACAGCATCACATCTGGGTTGCATTCTCAGAGTGGTGCAGAGTCTTCCCTTCCTTTCCCTTCCCTTCCCGTCCTTTCCCTTCCCTTCCCTTCCCTTCCCTTCCCTTCCCTTCCCTTCCCTTCCCTTCCCTTCCCTTCCCTTCCCTTCCCTTCCCTTCCCTTCCCTTCCCTTCCCTTCCCTTCCCTTCTCTTTTCTCTCTTCTCTCTCCAAAGAGTCATCATGTCGATTGAGAAGATCCATGCCCGAGAGATCCTGGATTCTCGTGGGAATCCTACCGTTGAGGTGGACCTGTACACACAGAAAGGTAGGTGGGAGAGGATGGGAGTTGAGAGAAGGAACCTCCTACCTGTGCTGAAGGACCTGGGTCTATATAGCAGCTTGGCAGCTATATAGCAGCCTGTCTAGAACACAGAGTATAAACTTCCAGTAAAAAGTGAACTTTCCAGTGAACTTCTGGCAAACAGCAAGCCAGGGTAAGTGGCAGCTCTTCCAGTCTCTGCCTGTGGCTTCATCCATGTCTCTGACTGTGCATGTGTTCAGCACATTTGCACACAGAGCTGGAAAATCACTCTCCGCCAGTGCAGCACCCAGTGAGGAGGCAGCTGCTGCACAGCTCATTTCCATCAAAAAGATCTCTTCTCCTCTGCTCAGAGTGGAAGATGCTGGTATTCATGTCTGGCCACATGTGATTTCTCTGGTGAATCTCAGCAGTGTGTGCTGTCTCATCACAAGCTCTGCAATAGGTGTTGATGGGAAGCCACAGTGGAACAACTGATAGCTCTGCATATGAGCCGGGTGACTAGGAGCAGCAGGGCCTGCAAGTGTCACTAACATAAGTAACATTATAACATAATATAACATAACATAATAGCATAGCATAGCATAACATAAGTAACATAACTAACATCTCCTTGTCCTGTGCATGCAATGCCCTCCTGCAACTGTGGTTTTAGTCCTGTGAATTTGGAAGTACGTCATGAAGTTGTGGGAAGGTTTGTCCCCGAGACTTCTGTGCGGGCATGCATGTGTGTATAGTCCAGCTAGAAGAGGGATGGATTGAAAGGTGGGAGTGAGTGGCCAGAGAAGAGACTTCACTGGCCCATTCTCCTCTTCTTTCTTTGAGGCAAAAAAGCCATCCCCAATCAGAAAGAAGGGTGGCTGTGACTTTGCCTGCTTGCACCAGGTGCCTGCAGGGGTGCTAGAACAAGAGCTCAGCAGCCAGGCATCCATGCGTTGTTTGTAATTCTGGGAGTGATGTGGGTTTCTTTGTGGATGAGATTCAGGCTGTTTAAGCTCTGTGCCCCAAGAGCTTTTGACCATGGGTGAATTTGTTTCTGTCACTTGGGTTTTTCGCCTCTATGAGGACTAGCCACGAGTAGCCAGGCTGGGGCCATGTGTTTGCACAACTGGTTACCATATTCTTTCCCATGAGAATAAAACAGAAGCAGATGCACGAGAGCTTTCCTTCCTCTTTATCTTCCACTCTTCTCACACCTGTGTTTTTTTCTCTCTCAGGCCTTTTTCGAGCAGCAGTCCCCAGCGGTGCATCCACTGGGATCTATGAAGCACTGGAGCTACGAGATAATGACAAGTCACGGTTCCTTGGAAAAGGTGGGGAGGTGTCTGCTCCCACAACCCCATCCCTGGGGCTACATGTGCGTGGGGATTATTGGAGGATCTCACTCATCCACTAATGTGGTGTGGATGCTATTGTGCTGACCTCAGTGGGATCCCAAGGGCACTGAGTTAGTATAAAGAGATGAGGACTCGATTTTCTCTTGCTTCTCTCAAATCCCTCTGTATTGCTCCTCTGTCTCCCATTCTCCATTCTTTTCTTTGCCTCACACTTTCTCTCTCTGTCTCTCTCTGTCTCTTCCCTTCTTTAGGGGTCCTGCAGGCCGTGGATCATATCAACAGCACTGTCGCCCCAGCTCTCTTGGGCTCTGTAAGGATTTCTCTTTATTCTCCCATGTTAGACATTCCGTCTGCTCTCTTTCTTTTCCACTTATCTCTGTTTCTGACTCTTTTCTTTTTACTGGGCTAGTAGACATAGCGATGTTCTCTGTCAGCTTGGGCACACCCCTCCTGAGCCTCCATGTGTGTATGTGTCTGCAGGATGCAAAGAATTTACCCTCCTGACTCCATTGCAGCATCTCTGCCACCTAACCAGTCACCTTGATGCTCACTGTAGGGCTCTGTCCCTGTTTTAGAAGTGCTCCTCCCTAAGCACTGCATAAATCTCATCCACGTCTCTGGACTCACGTCCGTTCTTCTCATCTCCTCTCCCTCCAGCATTCATGGTGTGGTAGAGCAGAGACCACATCTATGCAAGGTCTGGAAGCCCCCATGGCAGTTTGTGGCCTTGCATGACAGTGGCGACATATCTGTAACCAATTTACTGATGAAGACCTGGAGCAGAGTGATCCCAGTTGCTCTGAAGAGAGCTGAACTGGAGCCACATGTTACACCAACTACAGCCCATGCCAGTGTGTATCTCCCTGTGGGGTCAAGCTGAGAGACCAGCTTGCTCCACTCTTGAAAACACATGACCTGGTAGAGGCTCCCTGTGCTGGGCTTAATTCTGCTCTCCACCTTGCTCCCAGGGATTGCTCCAGCCGACTCATATTTGCACGCTTCTGTTTTGCTCAGTATCTTTGTAGCTGTAGCACCACAAAGCTCCCTAGAAACTGCCAAAAGGCTGGGCAAATCCCTGAGTGAGTGTGTGACTCTGTGTGGCCTTGGCTGGGTTGTCACCAGTGCCCAACCCAGCTTGGGTACACCTACAATGCACAGCAGCCACATTGCCATGACTACATAATTTGACAGTATACCAAGGGACTGAATTGCAAAGCTTTCTGTGTATATATTCCTTCACAAGCCAAAGAAGTTCCAGTCCCTCCAGCTTCTCCATCAATGCTTCCTTTCTCACATACCAGAGCAATTCCTTTCAACCTCCTTAGGAGCTATTTCTTCTTGCAGGGCCTGTCTGTTGTAGATCAAGAGAAGATAGACAATCTGATGCTCGAGATGGACGGCACAGAGAATAAATGTAATTTTTTTTTTTTTTGTCCTGGGAAGTGAATACTATGAAAGGGTGGAGGGAGGCTGCAGAGCTGGAGAACAAGGCATTAGTAGGGCTGCCAGAGCCATGTGTGAGCCCAAGGCTGCGCTGGCAAGGGGAACTGCTGGGCAGAAGGGACAGGTTTGAGAGGCTTCATTCCTTTTTTGGTTTTGCCCACAGCCAAGTTTGGTGCCAATGCCATCCTGGGAGTTTCGCTGGCTGTGTGCAAGGCAGGAGCTGCAGAGAAGGATGTTCCTCTATATCGGCACATTGCTGACTTGGCCGGCAACTCTGATCTCATCCTTCCTGTGCCAGTAAGGCTCCTCCATCCCTGATATCCAAATGCAGAAACTTCAAAAGAATCTTCAAAGCATGTAGTGGGAGGGAGAGAAGGAAGGGATATAGAACTGAAACATCAGCTGAAGGAACCATAGTGGTCAACAAAGCAAACCAAGGCCTAGGATTTGGGAAAGACTGAGAACAAAATGCCCACACTCTGAGTAGTGCATGAAGTTCTCCCTTCCCCAGCTCCAGAAGGAGATGGAAAGCCAGAAAAGGGTAAAAGACTGACCGAAGATACAGAGCAGGTTTTGTGGAGGAAAGAGCTATGTAAATTAGGATGTTTCAATCTGGGAAAGAGGGGACTGAGAGGGATATGCTAGAAGTTGTGGTGGGGGTTGTTTGGGGATCAACTGTTCGCTCTCAGCACAAGAACTAGAGGGCAACACATGAGGCTACAAGAGGCACAGTTCAAAAGAGAAGGTAAGTCTTCATACTAGAAGTACCTGCCTCATGGAACTCCTTGCCAAAGGGTGCTGTGAGTACTAAAATTTTCACAGGGTCAAAGAGAAAACAGAGAAGGTCTTGGAAGGGAGACTGACCTAGCATTACTGAATGCACAGAAAAAAAAAAAATAGCTCGGGAGATCTCTGAGAGTTGAATAGCTGAGAACATCCTCTCCAAACATTTATTTTGTGCCACTGTTGGAGGGGAGCCCCCAGGCTATTTGGCTCTTTGATCTGTTGCACTGTAGCTGATGTACTATGTTATCCTGTGGACATGGTATGTTACAAATGGACAAAATTATCCCTCCAAGAGCCTCCTCAAGCTGGTGCCGAGATGGGTACCGTCAACTTTGATTCTCTTTTGGACTCTTCTAGGCTTTCAATGTGATCAACGGAGGTTCCCATGCAGGGAATAAACTGGCCATGCAGGAGTTCATGATCCTTCCTGTGGGAGCTGAAAGTTTCCGTGACGCAATGCGCATTGGGGCTGAAGTCTATCATAACCTAAAGAGTGTCATCAAAGAGAAGTATGGCAAAGATGCCACCAATGTGGGTGATGAGGGAGGTTTTGCCCCCAACATCCTGGAAAACAGTGAAGGTAAGAGTTATGCAGAATTGAGATAACACTGCCTGCAATGCTTGACTAAGCCCTTTCTACTCCCAGGTCACAGCATTCCCATAGCTTTTGTTCAAAATGTCATGCCTTGGGGTCAGTGACCTTCTGTGGTGGGGGGTGGTTTCCTTCCCCCCCCAGTACCCTTGTCCTGTTCACAGCCTGTCCCTACAAATCTGTCATACATGCCCAGACCCCCAAAGCCTTCCTCTATATTGTCAGTAAGCTGTAGGACTTTTTTTATTATTATTATTCTCATGCCTTTGGATGGTCTCTGGCATGCTTCTATTGCTCTCCGGTCTCCTTTCTTTCTCTCCCATTCCACTATTGTTCTCTGGACTCCCTTCTCCCTCTCCCATCCCACCATCAGCCTCTCTTAGCTGCTCCTCCTGTCAGGATCTGTGAGTATCTCATTTGTGGATGCAGTGGAGCATCTGTGAGCTGAGTTCTCAGTGAAAAGTCAGTTCTCTGAGTTCTTTGTATGGACTAACTCTCCTGACTGCAACTCTCCCCTTCCCAGCTCTGGAACTCCTCAAGGAAG
Organism: Crypturellus undulatus; assembly: GCA_013389825.1. Lineage (NCBI taxonomy): Eukaryota > Metazoa > Chordata > Aves > Tinamiformes > Tinamidae > Crypturellus > Crypturellus undulatus. Next base: position 860,818 of record VWPW01005292.1, on the reverse strand, counting down.
CTATTGACAAGGCTGGCTACACAGACAAGATTGTCATTGGTATGGATGTGGCAGCCTCTGAGTTCTACCGTGATGGCAAATACGACCTGGACTTCAAGTCCCCAGATGACCCAAGCCGCTACATTACTGCAGATGAGCTGGGTGACCTCTACCAAAGCTTTGTACGTGATTATCCAGGTGAGCTGCTGTGACTGGCAGTGGGAAATTGGCACTGGTATTGCATACGAACACATCGCCTCTGTGTTTTGAGGGCGGGAAAGGAAGCAGTTTTGAATGACGCTTCTTCTGCTGTCTCTTCAGTGGTTTCCATTGAGGATCCCTTCGACCAAGATGACTGGGAGGCTTGGTCCAAGTTCACAGCCAATGTGGGGATACAGATAGTGGGAGATGACTTGACGGTGACAAACCCCAAGCGCATTGAGCGAGCTGTTGAAGAGAAAGCCTGCAACTGTCTCCTGCTCAAAGTCAACCAGATTGGATCTGTCACGGAGGCCATCCAAGCGTGAGTCCATCCCACTGTCCCCGCTGTCCTAAAAGACAAGAAGGGTTGGAGTAGAACTACAGCAGGATCTAGCCTGAACTATTGGACAAAATCACTTTTGTCTCCACAAGAATGTAGAAAGCTGAGGGTGGGGCGAGAGAATGCCTGGATGTCACCCCATGCAGGCAGTGGTTACAGGAGGAGCTACTGATGACATTTCTGGCTCCTTGCAGATGTAAGTTGGCCCAGGAGAATGGCTGGGGTGTGATGGTGAGCCACCGATCTGGGGAGACTGAAGACACCTTCATTGCTGATCTGGTCGTGGGACTGTGCACTGGGCAGGTAGGTAAAACCCAGGCTATGGACAACTTTTGTGAAGGAAAATAAGGGTAGGAAGACAGAACCCATTCCTTTCCCCTATGGGGAAACTCGTGCAAATTGTAATAGGGTCTTACAATGTTTGTTATGTGGAATACTTTACAGATAAAGACAGGTGCTCCCTGCAGGTCTGAACGTCTGGCTAAATACAACCAGCTCATGAGGTAAGGGGCTCCAAGAATGGGAACACTTAAAAAAAAATGGAGAAGCAACTAACTGGTGTGGGGAAGTTGAGAGCCCAAGGGTAGAAGGGGTTTGTGAGGGGAAGGATTACAAAAAGAGGGCCCAGACCCAAGAATAGGATCCTGGGCACATCTCTGGAGCAGACCTCTTCCCTACTCCTTGGCATGATGGGGCAGCACCCTCATGCACAGCATCTGGAAGGAGCAGAGTTTCTCTATCCCATTTCGGCTTTCTGCCTGATGGACTGCATCTCAGGTGCTCTGGTGCCTCTGATGCTCCCTTGCAGCAAGGGTCTAATGTTGTTTCTCTCTTCTGCAGGATTGAGGAAGAACTTGGTGATGAAGCACGTTTTGCTGGACATAACTTTCGCAATCCAAGTGTTCTTTGAACATTGTCCCTAGGGCACTGCCACCTTGCTGCTCTTTCCCAAATCACAGTCTCTGAAGCCCTCTTCTCTCCACTGCTCTCTTTTCTGCTCTCTCTTTCCCTCTGCCACCTGCCACTCTTACCTCAAGTACCCAAGAGTTCAGGTCTGTGTGGCTAGATGTATCCAGGTGAAGGATAAAAGTGAGGCCTACACTCTTTCCCTTGCTTTAGGGTCATTAGCATTTCAAAATCTAGGCATTTTGTGTGTTCTTTTTTTTTTTTTTTTTCCTGTGCAGAGATCATGTCTGAGTCACTTTGATCACATATTAGACTATGGGAGTCTACTGCCTGGTGTTTTTACGTTGTACGCCGAAACATGTGCAGTGAACATAAGCGTGTTGGCTAGCATCTTTGGACAAGTTTTGTATCTGTAGCTGTGTTACCAGTGGCTGTTGTTGTGCATGTGCATAGGCGTGCGTGTACTGACCTACACTGTCCTTTTTGCCCCAGGCTTGTTTGTGCTGAGCCGTGGTGGGACCCCAGCGTCTCTTCATTCCACTCTGAGTGTTGTGTTGTATCGAGTTGTGCTTGTCAGCAACCTAGCGTTGAACTGCACCACTTTCTGTCACTCGGTATATGTGTGCTGTCAGCCTCTGGGTTAAGCGGCTCTGTGGGGTATTGTGGGTCAGTGCAGAGTAGCGTGAGGAGTATATTAAGACACAGTCATAAACACATGCTCTCATTTGCTTCTCTTGACCTTTTTCTCTGTTTCCTTCTCTCTCACTTTCCTTCACCCTGTCCTCCACCTATAACATCTGCTTCACCTTCTGGACAACCCCTGCTCAGCTGAGCAACACACAAACTACAGAACCCTAATATCAATTAAAATGTGTTTCACACCTGAGTTGCCTGGCTTGGCTTGATGTCTTTCTCTGCACGACTGGTGTCTGGGAAATCTTGCAAGCAAAGGAGAAGACGATCAAACAGAAAGGCAGCTAAAACAAGCAGAGGGACAGAAAGAAAAAGGAAGCCAGGTATCCCCATCTCCTTTCACTGCACCTCCACATAGCTAGAATGGTCTGTCAACTAACATGGTTGACAGAAGAAAGAGTTGGAGAAAACTGAGAAGAGGGCAAGTGGGAAGGCGTAAATTCCCTCCCAAACCTCTCCACCAAATCACCTTGCATGAAGGATGCACGGGATGCTGTACAAAGGTTTTTAATCCCATCCTCTGCTGGTGTAACAGACTTCAGAATAGGCCTCAGACAGCTGCACAGTTGACATCTATTTAAGTGTTTTTAATACTGGAACTGCAAGTATTTTAGGAGAAGAAGGTTCCCCCTGCAAATGAGAGGATATATAGACACATGAATGGAGAGGTAACTGGGATATCAGGCTCTTTCACAGGGGACAATACAGAAGTATTTGGACAAAAGATCCTTTGCTCCATCTGTTTTTGCAGTAGACTGAGTAGAAGCAAACTTCACTGCCTGATAAACAGAATTATTCTGAAGGGACTCCAATGAAGATGGAAGGGAGGGGAAGCTCTACTCGGAGAAATCCAACACAAGGTATGACGGAGAATAAATGATGAAAACATTTTGCCATCTATTCATGCCAGTAGCCCATCCATGAATGTGGGCCCAGTCAGGTCCTGCAAAACTCCTGCTCTGTTTCTGCAAAGCAAGTCTCCAGGTCTTCACTCAAGCCACACAATCTTGTCTCTCAGGGTGAGCAAGGAAAATTATAAAGGCTGTGGTGGATTAGCTAGTTCTAAATCCTCTCAGCTGTGCACTGAGGTTGACCTTAAACCTGAAAGCAAATGCTTTAAAAATCAACACTGGCAATTCACTGCTGATATTGTTGTAATACATGAGATGGAGTAAATTCAAGAAAGGAAGACAAAAGCTATGATACATATGCCCAAAAGAGAAAAGAGCACGAGAAGAGAAAAACAAAAGTAGACACAGCATAGGTATCAAAGGGAATCCAGGCACAAAATGGTGCTGAAGGGACCACGGACCCCACTTATATTGATATATATTGAGGCGTCTGGAGATGGAGAGGTATCGCTACAGGCGGAGGAGGATCAGTAGGTCTGGGTGCTTCGGCCTAAGGATACATTGGGCAGCTAATACTCTTCAAGGCCCATCTGTGACAAAAATGGTCAATGATGTCAATAGCGTGTGATGCTTCCCTTGAGCGAGACGGGCCCGAGCCAGAGGCACCTGTCTGCGGAGAAGAGCGGATCTGGGGCCTACTCATAGGCTTCAATATCGATATGTCAGGCAATACCATGTAGTCACTGGAGATAAGGAACCACAAAGAAGAATTCTTTGTCAGGATAACAGGTTACGGTGGGGCACCAATCTTCCAGTCTGAGTAGCAGGAAGGCAGCACCAGAAGCAGTCTGAGAGAACCGAAACTGGAGGATGTACGTCAGGGCACCCAGCTGCGCTGGCCAGCACTGCTCGTGTTGTGGGGTGTTGAGGTGACTTGTGACCCCGCAGCTGCTTCGCAGCTCCTCTTCCACCCATCCTGCCCACAGACTGCTGCCCCAGGCCAGCACACGCCCGCCAGCATCACCCACCAGCAGCCGCAGCCAAATGGCCTCAAGCAACCCTGTCCTGTCAGCCGCCCACACCATGCGCCCGGGCTGCCACCCCCTGCCCCGCCAGCTGCCCCCAACGAGGCACCCCCGCCAGCACCTCAACACCGTCTGCCCCGTCGTGCAGCAGCGCCCCCGGCTACCCCAGTCACTGCCCCACGGACTGCCCCCCGGCCGGGCGGCCCGTGGGGCCGGGCAGGGCGGCAGAGCCGCCGCTGCCTTCTGGGAGTTGTAGTTCAGGCATTTCCCCGGGAAAAAAAAAAAAGCTCCATTTTCCTCCGCCAAAGGCCTCCGCCTTCCTCGAAATGTGACTCCCTCGCAGGTAGGGAGGGTCGGCGTGTCACGGGAGCTGCTCCGTCGGAGACCCTCCGTTAGAGGGCAGCCGTGTCCCAGCACAGGGCCCCGGCCCGGCCCGCCCGGACGCCGGAGCCGGGGAGGCTGCGGGAGGGGGCGGCTGCTGCGGCGCGGGTCGTCCTGCGGCGCCTTGCCACAAATACGCTCGCAAAATTGAATATGTGTATATATGTTTTGTGAAGGAAACTATAGGGTATGTATGTGCACAAGATACAGATGACATTAGTTTTGTATTTGTATATGCAGCTCCAGCTTTCCTTCCTTTTAAATGTTGGGATTTTGCAAACAATGTAGTAGTTGGTTAGCAATCAGGACAGATTTTATTTTATTTTATTTTATTTTATTTTATTTTATTTTATTTTATTTTATTTTATGCATGGAGGGAAACAGGCTGTGTTACCCACTCAAATGCAACAAGCCTGTAAGAGTCAGGAGCTAGGATATATGTCCCACTAAGAAGCATTTCTTAGCGAAGGGTTCCTGCCAGTGAGGTGTCGTCACGTCCTGGCATTTCGGAAGATGCTGGAAAGCCCCAAGGTGGTGAGGATGCATTGAGTCACAGGACTGCCTCCCCTTGGTGTCTTTCCGAAATCAAAAGAGTTTGTCATTGATAGCACAAAGTATAGAAGCAATACGTGAGTCTGGTGTGTGTGGGTCCCAACAATTATTTGCCTTTGGCCAATGCATCATAAAATGTGTCACTTTTGTGTCTTTCTCTTTGCCTCAGTGGAAGAGATTAGGTTATGGTTTCCATGTAACTGCAATATCCAAATGCCTTGTTATTCCCATGCTGGAGGACTCCTATTGTATAAACTGATGTCTTCACGAGTCCGCTGTGCTATAATGTGTTCTCAGTCAGAGGGTGAGGGATAACACAGTGATGAAGTAGAGGTGTGACAGTAACTGTTAAGGAAAACATTTGTGGCATTGGTTTTGTTTAAATTCCCAAATCCTATTCTGTTTACATGACATTTTCAGAGCAACGTCTAGCTGTTGGAGGCATATTTTTTAACACTAGCCCCCACCAAAGCCTGCAGAATTGTTCTTCCATTTGTAAACAGATGTGTGTGCCTGTGAAGGCGCTGACATTAGCTGTTTGGGAGTTAGCATTACAGCTGGATATGGTACTTTTCCTCCACAAGTAAGTCCACAGAAGTCAGGATTACATGAATACAAATTGTTGCCCTGTTCCTGCTCCGGTTTCTCTTTTCAAAAGTCTCTGGTGTCTTTTCATAAACTAAGATTTCAGGCTTTACAGGAAATAGGCCACCTTTGGATGGCTCGTTGAAATTGTGCTAAACCTAACAGGATTGAGATCCAGTACTTGGGTCTCTGACAGTTATATTATGTAAATAATGAATTATGCTAAACATGTCAATTTAAATTTATAACATATTTTAAGTTAAAATTTTGAACTCAAGCACTGACCTAGTAATAGAAGACGATGACATGAAAACCACTTCCTACTCTACTTTCTGGTTAAATAAAATAGGGGTCACAAGGAAGCCTGAACACGTTGCTGACGCAGAGTACCCCAAGATTGTTTAGAATAAACATGGAGAGACGGAAGTTGTACCATTTGCCATAGCTTTTGTGCAGTCCATTCCACAAACCATAAACATTACTTTAGAGATTTGAATATTTTGTTCAAAATCCAGAAAAGAGGGATCCTGAAGAGATCTTCCGTCTTTCTTAAACTATCTCTTCAATCTCTAAGGATCACCTTCCTTATGAGCTCAGGAGGCAAGATTGCAAAAGGTAACAGTTTGAAACAGTGCTGCCAGCTGTGAACATCTCTATCTCAGCAACAGTAATATATTGTATTATTTTACAGGGGGTTAATTTGGTATGACACTGTGTAAAACAGTTAATACCTACACCTGTGTTTGAGATCAAGAGCATGTTCTCTTTAACGTAATACCTCTCTAAATAATATGTATTCAGAAAGGTTGCATTTTAAAGGTTGCTGCCCAAAATCCGTGGGCGTTTTTTTGCAAAGCTGTAGCTTCTGCAGTCCTCCATTTCACATTTCAAACAGCAACAGTAACTGTAGCAAATGAGAAGCATCCGAAGATGATCGCTGACCGCGGGCAGGCTCTCTGCAGTGGTCAGTGGAAGGAGGCGGGTTGAGAAAGAGGGTGACAAAGAGAAAGAAAGAAGCCCTGGGGACGTGAAGCAGGTTTATGCTGTGTAATGGGGTGCTGCTGTGTGGACCCAGAGGCACGTAGCTGCAGTGCTATGCCCAGGGTAAATAGGGAGGGCCTTAAACCGTACAATACCAGTGGGAAGAGGGTGTGGAACAAAAGGGTTGGGAGCCATGAGCCTGTGAGGATGTTGCAGAGACATCGTTGTAGATATTTTTCCAGCGTTAACATGTAATGGTGATTAATGGTACCGAGAAACTCAGTCTGCACTCAGTGCTGAGTTTGGATGCTGCACAGTAAATAACGCTTGGAGCCATGTAACTGACAACGAGGATAGAAAGAATTAGTGAATAAATGCCCATTGGAGGGGCTCACCCAACCCACTCACTGAGAGGGACGATGAGTCCCACTGCAGGAGCTGCGATTACGTATTGTATGTATAGAGTACGTGTATAAAAGCTAACAGAATGCAGATACCAGGTGGAACTAACCCGCAACGGAGCGGAATGCAAGGACTTGCCCATTTGCACGCACAGCTTGTCACATTTAAACATGCAGGCACGCAGGCCTGTGTGGGTGTATAATGCATCTTTTGTTTGTTTGGTGCGTTTGTCTTGTTTATATGACCAGCCTTATTTTCTAAAGCTGAAGACGATGGTAATGGCAACATTTGCTTGCTCTAACATTTACCCCTGGAGGCTGCTCACCAACTCTAGCCGTCTGTGCCCCCAGAGCACTCGGTGGCACTAACAATATTTGGGTTGGACCCTTTGCTGATGGCAGATAACAAAATTAATGAGCTCCCCGCCACCCCCTTCCGGGGGTCTCGGCTGCTTGACTGCAACTTTTCCGGAACGGCCATATCTGTCCTCAGCGAGGCCGAACTTTGCGAGCAATCCGTGCAAAGACAGGCCGCGGCATCTTATTAACAGCGAGGTACAGCGGACAGGGAGGGTTATTTATTTATTTATTTTCCGGGTTTTTAACGCCCTGGGCGCGCGTACGCTCCGCACCCCACGGAAACGCTCCCCGCGCGCTCCGCCGGGACGCGGCGTTTCTCGAGCCCGCGCAACTCCCGCCCCGGCGGCTCCCGCGGCTCCGCTCCGCTCTGCGCCGCACCGCGCGCCCCTCCCCGCGCGC
>VWPW01005292.1:826170-851495 GCA_013389825.1 Crypturellus undulatus | reverse complement strand
CGCGAGGCGCGGGCCTGCCCGCCCCGGCACCGCCGCGCCGCGCCGAGCCGCTCGCGCGGCACCTTCCCCAGGTGCGGAAAGAGCGTTCGGAGATAGATGCGTCGGTCGAGGGGCCGAGGAGGGTGTTCCATCGTGGCCCATCCGTTGGACATGGGCACTCAGGATTAATTCCCAGCTATGCTGCTCGCTGCTGCCTCCTGCACAGGGAGCAGTTCCTTGGGGATCCGACAACTCTCCTCTGGAACTGGGTGTCATTGGGACAGCTTTCCTGCTCCCTTGGAGCTGGCTGGGAGCCCTCCCGTGTTCCGAGCTGGTTGTTTCCTTGCCATTCAGGTGGCCGGGGGAAGTGGCACCCCTGCTTCCAGCACTGCCCTCCTGGCTGTGCCGTGGAGCGGGCACTGGCTTTGCCCACGGTCCCCTGCCAGCCCTGGCTTGTGGCGGCATGCGTGGCTGCTGCCCCGTGAACCGCCCGCTCGGTTCTGCCGGGCGGCTGCTGCACCGATGGAGTGGCAGCCATTTGGTCACTGTGGCGTTACTTTACGCGTTGCCTTTGCTTGCCGTTGGCTTCCGCTCGGCGTGCTTCCAGCGGTCATTGTGCTGCGTGTGTATCGGTGGAGCCACTTTGGGAATGAGCCGTGTCTCCATTGGTGTTCATCTCGGAGCTGTGGCTACCTTGACTTCTGCAGCAAGTTACTTAGTTGCCAGGATGGTCACCGTAGGAATTCATGTTGCTTTTTGTCTGTACAGTCTCTTCTGGGGTGCTCTGGTTTTATTTTTTGGAAGAACCTGTGCTTGTCAACTAGCCGTGCAAATCTGTTTACGCTGTCTCTCCTGGGTTATTGTTCTGGAAAGTTTGCATGGCAAACTCCATTCTTTCCAGTATGGCCAAGGTGAGAAGGACGTAGCGGGCCCTCATTTTAAATGTGGGTAGCAGGACAGGATGGGAGAGAGAGTTAGATGTATCTTTTGATTGAACATGGTCGTGTGTCCTTTACTTATGCCTAAAGCTTCAGAGTTTGTTCCATATGACTTACTGCAAGACTCAATGCATTGATGGGAATTAACCAGATCATTGCCTGGGTGTCTTGGTTTCACAACACGCTGGTTTGTGTTGAGAGCTAGAGCACCCTTTCCTCTACACCAATGGATGTTATGCACCGTTGCTGTGCTGCAGCGGTGTCCTTGAGGCCTTCAAATGGGGGGATGATGCCCCACGTTTATTACCCAGGCATGGGGCACTTGTCACTGTGATTGGTCAGATTGCTTGTGGGAATTAATTTTGTCCTTCTTTTTCCTGTTCCCTAGCCAAGTTATTTGTTATTGGTTACTTCACAATCAATCATATGCATGTGTTTTCCCAATCTTTTGGTGATCTGGTCTTTCTAGCCAGCAGGATCCTTTTCTTTTGCGATTTGTGATGGAGCTTTTCAAGTATGGCCATGGCAGAGCGAACATGCAGTGCCATGGTTCTTATTGAAAACAATAAAGCCCATCCAGACATATGAAAATTAAATGTGCAGTGAATTCTAATGAAGAAGATTAACAGGTTTAGCCTGCTGCCATCACCTCCTTTTACATTTCTTTGTATGAATTTCCATCCTCCCCCAGATTTTGTACCCTTTGGGTACCTTGGAAAGGTTCTTGCCTTCTCACCATTAGGCTTGCCTGCACAGGGAATTACAGTGGAGCTTCTTGTAGGGAGACTTGTATTCCAAAATGATACCGTACGTGCAAAGAACTATGACGCTACAGCACAGCAGTGGTACTACACTAAAAGCAACCTGATCTTTATTCTTCTTCCAGTGGAGGAGCCTTTATTTATGACTGAAGTGAATCAAGTAGGTTTTACTCTTCCCCAAATTTAGCTTCTTTCCCTGCTAGAAGTACTGGGATCACTGTAAGGAGTGGAACAGGGGAGGATTATTTCCTTCCAAAGTCTGGGGCGTAACACCTTTTCAAATGCAGTTTATGGCACTGGTCTGAGTATTTATTCAGCTCTGTCCCTTTTCAAATATCTGCTTGAATTTTATCCTCTTATTATTTTTTTCCTTCCCTTCTTCTTCTTTGTGTTTCTCCCCTTTTCAGATTTTTGGATGTTTCTCCTGAGAAACATCTTCCCTCTTCTGTGTGGGCTGCCTCCAACCAGTTCTGTTTTTTATTTATTTTATTTTTTTTTCCTTCTTTCCTGTTTGGTCAAATAATCTGTTCCTTGCCTCCTGTGAATTTTGACTCCTTGCTTTCTCTGTTTTGAGATGCTCTTAAAATACCAGATGTATTTCTTCTATTATCATTTCATCTTTTCTGTCTTTACTTCTTTAAGAATATTAGTAATGAATTACACAATAGAAATGTTTTATAGAATTCTTAAAGGTCAGTAGTCCAAAGCAGAATCGAACATAAGTTTGGAGTACATTTGAAAGCGTGAGTCGTATCCTTAATCAAATGAGTCACATTTAGGATGTGTAATCTCTGCAGAGTTGGTTTATATGATCAGCACAACCACTGCCTGAGTCCTGTAACAGTGGTTGTTTTAACCTGAGCATGTGGTGCTCCCTGTCAGGGCCTTGCCCAAGTTACTCAGCCTTGCAGCGATGCCCCGGGCGCAGGTGGTGCTGGAGTGCCTGGGTGCCTGTACCTTTGCTTGCTGCGCGCTAGGAATCTTCCTGTCCCCTTGCTCGAAAGGTGAGCAGTGATGGGCCCACAATGTGAGTCCTCGACGTGAAGTGCGTGGAGAATAACAAGATGTAGGGGGATGTTTTTAGCTCAGGTAATGTCCTTGTTTGAGCTTTACTTCTCCCTTAGTCTGGATGGCTTGACTGGGTTTAGAGCACTTGGCTGAAAGGATTTGGCGATGATGAAAGTGTGACACAGGTTAACTTTGTGAGGGAGCTGTTCTTCCAGGAGAACTATCTTGCTTCCAGTTCCAGTAATGTTCCTACAGAAATGTCTTTCTATCAGTTTTCTGTGTTTACTGTGGCAGCAAACAATGATTTGTTTTTGTCCCCCCTGAGAACATCAGTGTTTGATTGATTGTCATGGCAATATTTTCCCCGGCAAAATAGTGGGTAACTGTGGTATCTTCTCTGGCTGATTTTAGCCAACGATGTTCTGGGTGGGCTTTGCTGAGGAAGAGTGAGTGGTGGCTTTCAATCTTCCTTCATGTCTCTTGCCCTCATGACATTGTTCATCATGGATGAGTTTAGCTGAAAGGTGTTAGCTGTGTACTTCCCTGCCTTGCAAGCCACTTGATGATGTGCGGGTTTTTCTTCCTCAGGGTCCCTCTCTCTTAGGTCTTATAGATCACCTAAGCAAAGGCCCCATCTGAAAGCAGCTATATCTCTTTGGGTAGCAGGTTGGGTATACTTGTGTATATGTGTGTGTGTACATATAGTGTATATATAAAATAGTGTATTGCATATTATATGTTATATAGAGTATATATGGTGTGTTTTACTAGCCATAGGGTGCATCTGGAGCATAGTATATGGAATACACTACCATTTTTCTTTCAGGCAATGCAATAGATGAATTGATTTTTCTCAGAATTATTCAGAGTTTGACAGACACATAAAGATAGTCCTGTCTCTCTGAACAATGGCTTATTTAGTTAAATAGTGGCTCTCCATCAAGCTTTCCTCATATACTGCTAGACTGAGACCGTTGCTTCCAGGTTTCGGTTTCATGCGGGATTAGCCCCTGCTCATCTCTTAACCAACCTCAGTATAAGGAAACCCCACTCTGGTCCTCCTCCCTGCATAACACGAGGCAGGGAATGTTATACAGGGATCTTTGCAGAAAAACTTAAGAGCATTTATTTTAGAAGAAGAAGGAGGAAAGCAAACAAGCAAAACCAACCAACCAACCAAACCAAACATTCATTAAAGATTTCCAGTGATGCATGAGGTTTCTGGTGATTAATTTTTCTTCCTTTTCTGAAATTACCCTGTATTTCTATGTGTAAATCATCCAGGTTCAGCTCCTATCCATTGGATCTTACATCTTTGTCTTGCATATTGAAGAGCTCTCTGCTATTGGAGATCTTCCCCTTCTCTAGTACTATTAGGCCACGATTTAGTCACCTTTTACTTTTTCCCCTGATAAGTTAATATATCAACCTTCTTAAGGTTCTTGTTGCTACCAGGGCTAGGGAGGTTACCAGACTTCGCATATTCCTTGTTGATCTTTTTGAAAGTTTTCAAATTGTCAGCCTCCTTTTGGAAGTATGCTTATAAAACTGCACACGCTAATTCCACAATGGTCCTGCCAGTCACATATAGAAGCAGGTAAAAATCATCTCTTTATTCCTCCCCTTTAAGATATTTCCTTTGTCACGTACCAGTGGATTTCATCCATTCAGGAATAGCCCCTTTAGAAGTCTTGTGCTGAGAACTCATGTTCAATTTGCCATCAATCATTAATTATAAGGGCTTTTCAGAGCCTCTGTTTATCTGGATATAGCCCTTCATCCTTGAGTGGATTTTGCATTCTTTTGTTCTCGATGAAAATTTTTCTATTTTGGAGTAATTAAAATGCTTGTCTCTATTTGCCTGGCCCCATCGCAGCAGTAACACACGAAGAGCTGTGCCAGAAATTCCAATCCTTTATCCTCTCTGGTCCACACCGTGGTGTCCGCTGCGAGCTGCGCTCAGCTGCTGCCTCTGCCAGCTACAGGCAAGGGCCACCATTGCCTGTCAGCTGAGTTGCATGATAGCTCTTAAATATTTTTTGACAGTGGATTCTTATGTGAGGCCTTTTTTTCTTTTTTTTTTTTTGATGGGTCATGTTTGGGTCTTAGTTGCATCCTATGCCCACGGATTGTCAATGCTGGTTTACAGAGTTTGCTCAAGACTGATCTCACTGATCCATGAAAGAAGTTTGAGGTGACTGTTTCATCTGCTCTCATACCTTTTCTCCTCGCAATCCAGTCTGGGCTTAATTTCTTATCTATAGGATCAGGTATGCTTTCAAGATATGGGAGACCTGAAGATTCAGTCAGGCTCATGGTCTATAGATGATGGAAGCATTTTGGCATGAAATGGTTGCTATAGTTTCTCCTGGGATCAGGCTGGATTTCAGATGTTTGTGACTTTTAATCTTCATTCCTCATGATGAGGAAACCCCGATTCAGCCATAATCATCATGTTTTCTGTTTTCATAAAATCTCAGAATATGAAAAACCTCTCCTCACAAAGGTGGGTCATCACTGGCACCTGTGCCTAGAGAGGCCATTCTCTGATATGCAGAACTCGCCAGATCGAACTTTGTACTTCTCTCTACTATGAGAGAGACCTTCAGAAATCTGTCCTGCCTAAATCATTTGGCGATACAGTGCTAGCTTCCCCTTCCCTTCGTCCTACAAGTCAGTGCAGCATCATCCACTTGGACAGTTTTGTAGACCAAGGAAAAGCTGTGGGAATTCCAGGCAGGGACACAACTCAAGACTCATCAGTGTCTCAAGTGCTGCATGACTTTTTTTTTTTTTCCCCTGTGTCCTTCTCCTCAGGTCTGGTTCATCCATTTCTTATGAATCTGTTCATTCCTCCTCTTCCTGTTCTAATTTTTTTGCCCTTCAGACAAACAACTCGCACATTTGCCTTGTTGTCATCCATGAATTCCTAAAAATAGAGACCTGTAAGGGCTTGCTTGTGTCATTGACTGCAAAGTCCTGCAGGGACCAAGCCATCTCAACTCTTTTACAAACTTGATGACTTTTGTCTTAATGTCTTCCCCTGCCACCCCGTTATGTTCCAGGGAAAGAGCATTGCTGAACGACTANCCCAGTTGTCTAGTCTGTCCAGGTCCCTCTGGATGGCAGCACAGCCCTCTGGAGTATCCACTACTTATCCACTACTCTATCTTAAAATTGTTGGTGACCTTTTTATGCCCATTTGTTCTTATACTAGTTTTCCCTTTTTGCTTAAAAACACATTCTAACTAACTCCTTTGTTTTGTTTTTGGCGTTATACAGACAGTAATCACATCACCTGTTATCTTTTATTTTACGAAGATAAAAACGGTCTATATTTATAACAGTAGGTTCTTCCTGTCCCTTAGCATCTTGGCAAATCTTTTCTGCACCTTTTCCAATCCGATTCATCTTTCCTGATGCAGGGTAGCTGAGTTCCATGGTCTGCCGGAGGAGGTCTGAAAAGTATTGTGTCTAGTGGTGTTAATACTGTACTTTCCAAGGCTTGTAATACCTTGTCTATCACATTTCAGGATTATAGTTGCCTTGGAAAGTACAGTGGTGGTCCTTAGCTCTCTGGTGATTAATTAATCCCTCTGTTTCTCAGCCTTGTTCCTTCTTGGTTGCTTTCTACTTGTGAGCAGTTTTACAGAAGGTGTTCTTGTTGCTTGTCCTCCACGCTCTGTGCTATTGAGCCTATTAAAAACATAACCACCAATTCCAGGGCCCCATTTTGAGCAGTGGGCCACTATCAAATACCTAGGAAAGAGTATAAAGTTAAGGCAATCATGTATGTGATTTTCCTTGATGCTCTCATAGCTTCCAACCATTTCCAGCTCAGGGCCTGCCATAGTTGGATGTGGTTTCTCATTAATGAGTAAACCTCAGTTTTTCTCTCTCACATGAAACTTTCCAGTATCCTGGATAGTTAGCAAGATCTTCCCCAAGCAAGTTAGCAAGCTGCTAACACCCACAGCAATCTTTGATGAGAAATTCTACTGTCAGCCACCCATTTCAAGAAGAATAATTTCTTTTAGCTTGTTTTGAACTTTTCTGTTTGTATCTTTATTTGATGTTCCTTAGGTTTTGTACTTTAAAAGACAGTGACAAACATATCCTATCTAACCTTTAATTTTCATTCGCAATTTTACAGCCGTTGATCACATGCTCACTTAGTAACCTCTTCTCTAGACACAGATGTTTAAACTACTCAGAACAATTTATTGTCCTTTCTAGTTCTGGATCAAGAGCAGAACTGCACACACATTTCAAGATGTGGGCAAACCATGGGTTTATGCAAGGGTGTAATGACAGTCTCTGTTTTGTCTCACATTCCTTTCATAGGAATTTCTACCATGTGGATCACTTTCTTGATGACTACTGAATGTTGAAGTCTATTTCCAGGCTCTGCCTTCTATATCCCAGGAGTATTGCTCTTGAGTGGCAACAGTCAGTCCAGAAACCATCATTTTATATGTAAAGATAGAGTTGTTTTTCTCCATATGCATTACTTTATATTTATCTACGCTGATTTTCATGTGATATTTAATTACTCAGTCATTCCTCTTAGGAAGTCCTTCTATGGTCCTCCTCAGTCAGTTCTCATTCTCATTATTCTCATTAATTTACTCTCATCTGCCACACTGACTTCCCTTTCTTCTTTTCTGTACCCATTCTGTTTTTGTTTCTTTAGTTTCTTAATGTTCTCCAAGGTCTCCCTTATGATGTCCTGATCATCTGCTGCACTGTCTTCTTATTTAATGTCATTGGGAAGTAGAATATTGACTCTTGTGAAGCCTTACTAGGTTTACCTGGTTGTAGCCTGATACTTTCAGCATTTCATTCATTCAAATGGATTTGCACATCTTGATCTATCTAGTTCCTGAGCTTCTCTGTCTTTCTTCTCTGAATAGTTTGTTCAGAGAAGTTTGGTGGGCTAAGAACAGAGATCCGTATTCCAACTGGGATCTCTCCAGCTACCTACGGAGTGATATAAGTTTTTGCTGCTTGGAGTTCCTTTGCCTTTACAGAAGGGAAGCACAGATGGATTGTGTGCCTTCCAGGGCAACTTCAACCCACGGCATGAGAACAGAAACCCACAGAGGTGCTTTGCAACATAAATCTTTCTCTGAATGTCTGGGCAACTTGTCCATGATGCCATTGGGTAATATACTTGCCTTCAAGTAACAGATTTTCCTTTATTAAGGAGATATATATACAAAAAGGGATGTTATATCTTAACATCCTAACAGCTCCACAGGTAAGATTTGCTCAGGCATTGCAAATGTAGAAGATATCACACTTTATAAAAGAATGAATATGGAGAGGGTGATGTATTCTTCCTCTGAATCACACACGTACGTGGGCCTCCATCCCATGCTCAGAGAGGTCATCCCAGTTTGTAGCATCTTGTGATCTTCTCCTGGGCTCTGCCAACATATGTCTAAAAAGTACTGAGACCTTTCTTTGGGAGGGCTGAATGATTCTTCTGAGATTTTAAAGTAAATCTGTTACATACTAATAATCCTTTTAATGTACCCTCAGGAATCATTTTACGATTAACCTAACCTCCTTTAGTACATCTAACCTTCATTTAGTAAATCAAACCTTATTTTCAGTTGCATGTGCAAGAATTAGTATCTTCTGCACTGTAGCTTAAGTTATTGTTAAATGCAGGAAAGTTTTTATTATTATTTATCTCATTTTAAAATGTTTTATCTATTTTGCTCTGCTCATCAGCCTTTTTCTTTTTTATTATTCTCAGATACCTTTTTGCATTGATTGGAGGTTCCAGGATTATGACTTTTGTATTCAAAGTTACATTTTTACTCCTTGTGGTTGCACAGAATTACAAAATGTCAAGACATTAATACAGACTTCATAAGAGCAGACTGAATTTATCTCCTAAACTTGCTGGCATGCCAGAAGTTTATATTTCAGTGTTCTTATTTGGCATTATTTCTTAAAATGTTTGCATTTTAATCATTATTAATTATCTTACTGGAGAGAAGGAGTATCTAGGTAGGGTGACAAGCAATTCGTTAACAGTGAAACTTTCATATACGATAAGGATTTTAAGTGTTGATTAAGTCTTAGTCTGTACTTTATATGGGAGGTATTATTTTACCTCCAGATCAAGAGGACTAATATGCCTTGCGTATTCCAATGTGTGCAATTTGCTGTTCGGGATGAGGTGTCTGAAAAATATTCGCGTATATTTTACTCATTAAGTTTATTAAAAAGCATTTCATGTTGAACTAAAATGGTTCTCCATGAATCCAATGAAATTCCAACAGATAATATAAAATTATTTATTAAAAACAAAAAACTAAAGATGAAATCTTTTTTTTTTCTTTTTTTTTTTAATATTGAAGCTGAGGCACACAGGAGGGTCGAAGCAGCTGGAAAAGCCGCTTAACGTTGGTGTGACATTGGTGACGGAGACTGGCAATGGGGAGGGAAACTGAGGGGCATCAAGGAAAGACACAGATGAGAGCTGCAAAACTCCTGATTGCTCAGGTGGAAAAAGCTTCAGCTGCCCTTCACTGCCTTCAGCCAGGGCTCAAGGGCTTTTCGCTCTCCTGCGCTTCTCTAGCTTCTCTAGCACTGAGAAGTGGGAAAGAATTGTGCTCAGCTATAAATAGTGCTTGTGTTCCTCCACACAAAATTAGTAGAAGCTAGTAATTTAGGTACAGGTACAGTAATTTAGGTACAGATTCATCCACTGGGTAGCTTCAATATGTTTTATTTAAAAAATAACTCTACTAAGTGACAGATTTGTAAGTTACAACAATATTCAAATCAAGATAATGTTGTCCATCTACAAGAACTTGCCCACTGCCATTTTGGTATTCAACCATTTTGGCCTCCTAATCCCCTCTCTCACAATCATTTTCTCTTTTACAATAATGTCACGCTCAGTGCACGTATCAAAGAACAGACGGTCAGACTGCGACATGCAACCTGAACTCTGACCCCTTCATTTACTGCTATATAACCCTGAATACTTGGCTCTTCCCCTTCCCTCCCTCCTTTTCTCCTTTATGACCTACAGGAAAACATCAGGGTTCAAGCATGAAGTCAGGTACTGAGCAATTAGGAAATGCCGTACATCACGTTGGTTGTTTGTAAGATTTTGGATAATACTTTATATTTTCAAGATACTACAAAGTTGTTAACTCTGGTAAATCTCTGAGATTTTTCCCCTTTTCTATAGATGAGGGGCATGGAGGCAAGAATTAAATACTCACTGCATGGGCCAGTGGGGCAGTTTGGGATGTGCAAGCTACCGGCTTCCCAGCTACAAGTGCATGTGCCCTGACCATCCTGCTTCGATGGGTGTTCACCTCGGGGTGATACCTGTCAATGAGCGATCAATGGGTTACCATCACACCTAACTTTCAAGACACTTTACAGCATCTGCAATGTGTTAAGAGGGTGGCTGTGTCCACTTTGCCAAACTAGTGACTCCCTTCAGTGCTACTCTATCCTTGTGCAGAAGGAGAAAGAAAAAGAAAATGCGATGTGAACACAGAGCTAATGAAGTACAGAGAAAGAGTCTTCATTTAATTATTACATTTTTCTAACCTCTGAATCCCTGTCTTTGCAATCTTGTAATCTTTGCAGTAAATGTAGCTCCTACATTTAAAAAAAATGACGAAGAAATATTGACTGTGTACTTTTAACAATTTCCATTGTGGGAAAACAAACAAACAAAATGAGAGGATTTGAACTCTAGATCGTCCATACTCAGGCTAAAGGAGGAACCTCACTGAAAGCTTATTTTTCACAGACTGGTATCTAAGTGGAAGATAATACATCTTTAGTAACAAATTAACTGGGTCCAATGGTACAGCACAGTTGGCTGTACCATTTCCTTAGCATGGCATTCCTTTGTATAATCTTTGTCCTTTACCAGCTTTAGCAACTCTCCTAGATGATGGTTTAGAATATTTTAAGAATTAGTGTGAGACTGTTTCTAAAAGCCAGTTTAGATGTGGCCATTGCATTTTGCATTGTAGGAGAATTTTACCATGTGGGGGCGAGCTGTACAGTTCCGGTCAGCCTTAGGGCCTGGGAACAGTCCCTAGCCCCTTTCATTTACAAGAGCAGACACTGTCAGGATGCCTCTTCTTGCAGCATTTTGGGTCTTCATGTATAGCAGTATCTTGCATTCTGTCCTTGTTTGAGCCTGAATGATCCGTCCAGGCACCTTGCAATCGTACGCCCCTTGCTTGGGGTACAGGTGATGCCTAGGTAGAGCCAGGGGAGAGAGGAGGCCGCACTGGTGCTATTGCCCTCCCCCAGGTCATCACCAGCTAGCTCTACTGGGACTAGAGCTAACCTCTGCTTGGACCAGGCCTGAATCTATCAGAGACTTGTGGAGTATCACCAGAGGGTCAAGAGTGGCGCCTAAACAGGCCAAGTTTTTTTCTTTTTTATTTTTTTTCCAATAGAAGAATAAAGTAAAAGGAAGGGGAGAAAATTGTCAGCTGATCACCTAGCAGTTAACCTCAGTGAAACCTGGATCAGATCTTAACTGACTATTAGATAAAGAAAAACCTGCTAGAGTAAGTAACAGTGTAAGTAAGCAAGCAACAGCTTCTCAAGTGGGATCCTGGGAGCCTTCAGCCTTCCCTGCTGCTCCTGCTGGCCCCGGCAAGAGCTGCTCGGACCTTAGCAAGCATTTAGCCATCCCAAGCACGTCAGTGCCCTGGACTCAGGCTGCCCGTCCTGGAGTCTGCGCTGCTTCTGAGCACCGCTGAAGTGACAACAATCTTCAGCCCTCAGTGGATTCTGGGGGCATCTCCCAGACTTCTCTGTCCCACTGGAAGTTGCCTCCCTGGTGTTGGGAGCATGTGCGGATGTGTGGGAGCAGCCCTAGCCACTTGTGAGAGTTTGGCTCTTCGCTTGCTGGTCCCTTATGAGACCCATGCTGAATCCCTAAATGTTATCCTGGACAAATCTGCCCTTTCCATTTCCTCTGCTTCTTTTGCCTTCTATAAGCATTTATTTTTCCTTAGGTACCCCGTCTAATGGTTAATGTGCAAATGATGTCCTGAGCCAGGGACAAACTTTTGTCAGCCTCCCGAAGAGAGACTGGAGGCGTATACTTCAGCAGGCCTGACCTGAGTCCGTTTCAGTAGGGATGGACTTGTGTCCAGTTTTGTTACTTGCGAAGAGTTCTTCTGCAAAGCAGCCTGGAAAGGGGAGACAGCGTCTGCAGCCTTTCATGGGAGAGGAGCAGCACCTGTGCTCTCAGGGATTCCTTTGCAGCACAGATTGCCTGGGGCAACAAGGATCATTTGAAGCACAGTGGGAAAAGAGCAGGATCCATTTTGGATCCCCCACGAGGGTCCTTCTGAATGGGCGTTGCTAATAGGAAATTCTACCAGCGCTCTCACTGGAATATGGAGGGGTTTTGGCATCAAGCCAACCCAAGCTGGGTTATATGAAACACAAACAGAAAATGGTCATTCACAGTGACTCAAGCCAACCTGTAAAGATTTTCACAAGACGCAGTAAAGGCAGCCCCTTCAACAGCAGTGCCAAATGTCTCTCCTTCCAAAACCATGTGTCAGTAAGAATTCTTCTGACAATTTCACAAGGACTTTCGGCAATGGAAAGGTTAGATATAACCCCAGATTTGTTGCTTTGTTTGTAATTATTAAGGCTCATGCTGTGGGCTTTTACTTCATAGATGTTAAGACTAGAAAGCAGTGTGGTGATTGTCTCATCAAATCTCTGGGATAACTGTTGCTACACGGAGCCTAATAACACATGGCTCAATTCTCTTAAATGTTTTAGAAAAAAAAAAAATAACCCTGCAAGCAATCCTGTAAGCAATGAAAGCTTCTGCCTCCATGTTTTTTTGTTGTCTACTGAAATGTACCAATTTCTTCCTGGTTTTGTTTGGTATTGAGTATTCTGCAGTTGATGTAAAGTTGGTATTTCTGTTAATAAAAAAAAGGAGGTTTGGGCATGTGGTTAATTGCATATTATTTCTCTGACTTATTTCTCTGGAAAGAAAACCATAATTGCCATTACTGAATTACTGGAAAGTTGAAGTGAGATCTGGGCCCTGGATGGTGATGTTCAGTTCTTCAGTGTGTGAGTTGTAGGTGGCATTACTGTTGAATGTAAAATAAGAGGGGTAACATTGGTAACGTGCCATTCCTAACTCTGTTTGTTCAGGCAGAGCTGGGCTAATCTTTGAAGACTGCCAATGTAGCATGTGTTGAGGCTGTGTTAAGTTAGGATCGTCTTTCTCCATGTTTGTTTTATGTAAGAGATGTTAATTCTAGATGCTTATCTACAATAGAAAAAAACATCAGTCTAATGGGCTGAATTAGCAACCAAAGACCAAATTATGCCAGAAATGCAAGATTGTGAAAGATTTTTGTGAGGATTAGGGGGTTCCACAAGATTGGGTCTAAACCATTATGAGCTGATTTTTTTGGTAAAGAAGAGATCTAAGTTAATGAATTGTGTGTAGGAATTCATGCTGAATGAGTCCCTTGTGGCTTTCATGATGAGGTCAAATAAAATATTAATGAAATTAAAACAATCTCCTGCTCTTTGCAAGCACCTTTTGTATGAGGTTCTTTATGCATTAGTGAGGGAAGATGTGGAACCCCACTAGAGACTGGTTGGTATCATTATTCCCACGTTACAGATAGCAAAATGGAGGTAGAGGAAAGCGGTGCCCTCGAGATCATGCGAATCAAGAACAGGGCTGCATGTGAGAGAGGAGGTTCCTCCCTTGCAGTGCTTTTGCCCTAATGCTTTCAGCTTCCTTCCGGGAGAGGTGAAAGTGAATTTAGGCTTCCCTTGCATTGCCCTGCTACCTAACTCTCAGTTTTATTCCTTAAACTTCCCAATGCTTCCAGAGCACAGAATATAAATCATGAGACATGGATCTTTTCTCCTGACACCTCATGCACATCTCTGTCTTGGGGACTGTCCATTTGAGAGAGCAAGTAGAGGAGCTCATATAAGTAGCATCCCTCTTTGGTTACACCTGCACAGTGCAGAGTATCTGGAGCCGCACTCAGGGGAGTCAGCTCCAGAAACAGCATTCCTGAATCAGCTCAGCTCAGTCCCCAGGCACCATATTCATGGTGCTTTAATACCCTGAGATAGGAACTGCGTGACATAGCAGAGTGTTAAATAGTGGTGGTGCTTTCAGGACGTAGTGCGTGTTGGTTAGTTTATTCAGAGGAAGCTCTGAAATCTTCCTGCTGTTGCAAACTTGGGGATGTGCTCTGCGTTTCTGGGATGGACTACACCTGCTACACTGAGAAACAGCCCAGAGTAGGGGGAGGCAGGAGACCTGTGGAGATACCCCAAACGAAACAGCAACGATGATGTTTGTGACATTTTCTCATTCCTATTTGTGTATTTCTGAACCTGAACAGTCTGAGCATGCTGTGTCAGTATTTCCGTGTGACGTGTGGCTGGTGCATGTGTGTGTTATACACTGCATAGGTCAGTGCTATGTAATATTTCTTGTAGCAAAGCCCCCCAGGGCCTCATTATGCAGAGTCAGCTAATGACAGCACATGGCCAGTTACAGATTGTGAAACCACTGCACTGACAACAGGTGCAGAGGAGCACAGGAAGTCAGCAAAATTGTCACTAAGAACATTTTAAAGCAGTTTTCTATCACTTTTTATCACTCTCTCTGAAGATGAAATAAATAAGGAAATGAAAATGCTAAAATGATGTCAGAGGAAAATCAACATAACCATTCTTCCCTGCTTCCTCCAAAATTTTTTGTTGATTTCTGCCTGCCTCCCATCATGTGGATTTCCCTCCTAGAAAAAGTGAATCAGAGATCACAGTGGCCAAATCTTTTATCCTAGTAATGGGAAAGTTTATTGCTTTCTCACTAAAGAATCTCGCTTCTGCAAATAATAATTTAAAAACAATAATTTTGTCATATAGCAAGCCACAAAAGGATGCCCCACAGGCTCTTCACTTTCTCATCTTTTGTCTCTCTGTCTGCCTTTCAGGATTCCTCAGGATCTTGTTGCATTGCTGGTGTAAGCCCTCCCTTCCAGAAGAGCTGATCTCGCCTGTCTCAGTGTCACAGGGAACAGCAAAGGCGGGGGTATCGTGATAAAACTTTATGTTTTCATCAAACCGGACCAAGGAGAATGGGGGTCCTGCACCCAAAAGAATGAAGACACGACAGAACAAAGACTCCGTACGTGAGATGGCAGCGGGAGGCAGAACTCGGACTCGAGAGCCGTGGCGGGGGGCTGAGGTTGCTATGAACTTGAGTTTGGCATCGCAGGGTGCGAGGGCCTGAGGTCTGGGGGCTTTGGGAAGCAAGGGGGGATGGAGGGAACTGCACTACTGACTCAGCCGTCTCCCTCTCTCAGATGTCAATGAGGAGTGGACGGAAGAAGGAGACCCCCGGGCCCCGAGAGGAGCTCAGGTCACGGGGTCGAGCTTCCCCCGGTGGTGTCAGCACCTCCAGCAGTGATGGCAAAGTGGAAAAATCCCGACAAGCAACAAAGGTAATATAAGTTAGCACATGAGTGAGAGATGCCAGAGGTTTACTCAGATTTCAGAGGATCCAGTTATGCAGACCAAGTGGGATCCATTGTGGAATTCATTTTTGGGCTCAGCTATCTGGAATGGGTGGGATGGGTTCTTCTTCTCATCCTCAGCATCTTGCACTTCCCATCGTCTTCCCAGAAGTAGTCCTCAGTCTCAGTAGCCCTTTCTAATGTTAATCTTTGCCAAATTCGGACTCTGTGTCAGAACCCATGTC
Source organism: Crypturellus undulatus (assembly GCA_013389825.1). Lineage (NCBI taxonomy): Eukaryota > Metazoa > Chordata > Aves > Tinamiformes > Tinamidae > Crypturellus > Crypturellus undulatus. The sequence goes on along the minus strand of VWPW01005292.1, from coordinate 836,028 downwards.
ACTCCTCACTGCCTGTAAAGCTTTTCATCATGTTGCGTGGTGGCAATTGTGTCTCACCTAGCAGAATCTGTACAGACCAGGTAGGAGAGGAAGATTCCCTGTGACCCTCTCACCTTCCTGTCCTTTCCCTTACAGAAAGGTCGGGTGGAGGAATCCTGCACCCCCAAGGGCAGCAAGCAAGGCCGAACAGAAGAGATCTCAGAGAGTGAGGGGGAAGACAGCAATGCGCCCAAAAAATCCAAAACTGAGGTGGGTTCCTCCTGCTCTATTCACTGGCATATCCTGGGGCCATGGTAAAGAAATGCTCCTTTTCCCTGTATGGGCTGCTCATGTCCAGCTAGCTTGAAATTCTTGCCATGCTGGTGGCCTGTGTGTGGCTGCCACAGCAATCCCACATTCTGGCATCTCAAATTTCTAAGGTAACCCCTTCTGCAAGGGGCTAAATGACATGTGCTTGGCATAGGGGAAAAAAAAAAAAAAAAAAGCTACCTGGAGTGATGATTTAGAAGACAAAAGCTTTCTGTTTCTTAGTCCTTGTCTGGGCAGAACTCCTCAACTCTTGGGCCTGGGTGCAAACCCTGTCTTCCCCAGTTCAATGGCAGGAACTTGGTTACTCCCAGCAGGGAATCTGGCTGTGCTGATGAACAGCAGATGTGAGATGTGCTCATCCTCCCTCCCCTCACTCCACACACAGACTTGTGGCAGTTTAGATTCAGGCTTTTTTGCTCAATAGTATAAAAGAAGGATCCTTAAATCATGCTGGGATCCAGATAATGATAATACCAATCCTAAAGTGAGTGCAAAAACAGCTTAGACACACTTGCCATAGTGCTGGAAGGGCTTTTCTGAAATTCATACAACACTGGTCTGGATCGAAGATCAGACAGCTGAAAGAAAACTCGGTTCTTTCCAGTTCCCTGTTAGCCTGTTCAGGAAATTAGCTTTAAAGGCCTGTAGTTGCAAGCATATTTACTTGTCTTACGATGTCTGTATAATTAAGCCATTGCAGTTATACCAATATAATTTCTCTATATGGACACTCTATTCAGTTCCACAATGACGTTTTTCAATTTAACCTTTCCTATAAACCCTGTTAATTGTCCATATTACTTTGTTTAATCAGTGATCATTTTATTGCTGAAAGTGAGACGTGGTGGTGGAGAGCAGGTAATGGGAAACACAGAGGACTGATGGGGCCCTGACTCCCTAATAAGGCATAAAGAGAGACAGCTTTCGGGTAAGGGCCACAGTGGATTTGGCCTCAGCAGGTTTCCTCACAGAGGAAAGGATGTGATGAGGAAAGCCCTGAACAAATGGAGCCTTTTTGGATTTGCTCCTTGTGCTGAGAGCACGTTCTCCGCGAGATGCTTGTGCATGCTGCTGTCCGCCACCTGCTGGTAGCGGTTACTGTTAGTAATGCTGGGCTCTTTCACAGATTCGTTCTCCGCCTGGTCTTCAATGCTTCCCTCACTGCCTACAAGAAATCCATCATCACCTTCTCTCTTAAGTACACGACGTTCCTGAAGTACCTGAGAGCGCAGGAGCAGCTCAGAGGGAATGTGCTCGTTAACCTGGCTATCTTGTCAAATGATGCCTTTTTCTGTCTGTGTGCTTTCCTTTATGCTAGGGGAGAAACGTGAAGAAGAAACATCTCTGGGAATGTGAAAAGTGTTGTGCACAATCTGGAAGGCTGCATAACATTTTCTTCCTCTTTCTGCTTCAGGAGTTACCTTGTCCTCCATCCCCATCAGATGTCGACAGCCTTGATGGCCACAGCTTCAATGATGAGATGAGTAGTGACCCACGGGACATTGACCAGGATAACAGGAGCACCTCGCCAAGTGTCTACAGCCCCGGCAGTGTGGAGAATGACTCCGACTCCTCCTCTGTGCTGTCCCAGGGACCATCTCATTCCTACCACCACCCTCCCCTCTTTCCTCAGAGTCCTCCTGTAGCTCCTGCCCCTGACAGCCTGGCCCGGCCGCCCGAGCCCAGCTTTGGTCTCCCAGCCGAAGTCCACCCGCAGGGCCCTGCTGCAGGGAGCTACCACGCTCAGCTCGAAGGTCAAGCTTCGAGGATTTTCCAGGCTCAGGCCCCACAGACACCAGCCTCCTCCTCTTCTGCTGTTGCCACCTCTTCTACTCCCTCCTGCTCTTCCTCCTCCTCCTCCTCCTCGTCCTCTGTCCATGCTCCTCTTTACCCTACACCCAATGTGGTCCAGGTTGGGACCAAAATTCCCAGTGGTGTTGGGGGGCTCCCAGCATCTGGGGCTCGTGAGCAGGCCCTCAGTGCCAAGCACAATCCACCGCCCACCACACCTATCTCGTTGGCATCAGTGGCTGGGGGGCTTCCTCCTCAAAAGACGCCCCCAGCCAACCCTCTGGCTGCCTCCCCGGCTTCTGCTCCTTCCTTTCCCCATGTCTCTGCTAATCTGCCTCCCCCGCCAGCTCTGCGCCCGCTCAACAACGCAGTGGCCACCTCCAGTTCTCCGGGGATGGTAGGGCAGACACTGGCTGGGCACCTCCCATCTCCCCATGGGATGGGGCAGGAGAAGGCACAAACCGTGGCCCCATCCCGTTACCCCTATGCCCCTCCACCGCTGCCGCCATCCAGCTCTTCTGCTCAGTACGCGCAGGCAGCCCCTGCCCAGCCCCTGCCCAGTTACAGTGCCTCCTATGGCCACTCCTTCCCCCCGCCCAGCGGCCTCTCTGTGTCCAGTCAGCCCCCCAAATACACCCAGCCCTCCCTGCCCTCCCAGCCTGTCTGGAGCCAGGGGCCACCCCCCTACAGCCGTCCGCTGGGCAACGCCAGTGCCCACCCGGCGGCCCCCTTCCCCGGCCAGGGCTCCCACCACCAACAGCCACCCCCACAGCACCACCACGGCCACGGCAGCGGCGGTGGGGTCTCCCCGGCCACGGCGGCACCTCCCCAGGCCCCCGCCGGATATTCGCACACCCTGGAGTCAAACAACCATCACCCGTCACACGCCGCTTACGGGCTGAGACTCTACCCTCCCCATAGCCAGGCCACTTACAGCCAGGCTCCCTCTGCAGCCGCTGCAGCCCCTTCCTCCTCCTCCTCTTCCTCATCTTCCTCCTCCTCCTCCTCCTCCTCTTCCTCATCTTCCGCCTCCTCCACCTCTTCCCAGGGCAGCTACCCTGGCCTGTGCGCTCACCCCCAGGGTCAGAGCCCAGCCACATACACCTTCCCTCCGCCACCCCCGCCCTCCCCTGCCCACGGTGCCGGCCCGCCCGTCACTTCTGCTTCCACCACGCTCTCCACCGTCATTGCCACCATGGCCTCCCCCTCCTCGGCCCCCTACAAGACCGTGTCGCCTCCCGTGCCCCCCTCAGCCATAGCCCCCTTTGGGAAGCGAGCGTCATCCCCTGTCCCTACCTTCCAACCTCCAACCCCCTACAAGCCAGGCTCTCCGCCCGTGTCCTCTGCCTCCTCCTTCCGTGTGGCCACCCCTCCTGGCTACCGCATGACAGCTTCTCCCGTAATGGGGAGCTACAAAGCGCCCTCCCCTGCCCCGGCCACCCCGTCGCTGCCGGGCAGCATGGGCGCCCCCGCGCCCCCGCTGCCCCCACTCCCGCTGAGTGCAGTGCAGATCAAGCAGGAGCCGTCGGAGGAGTACGAGCCCCCTGAGAGCCCCATGCCCCCGGCTCGCAGCCCCTCACCGCCCCCCAAGGTGGTGGATGTTCCCAGCCATGCCAGCCAGTCAGCCAGGTACGGGGCAGGGCGGGGAGCTGGAGATGTGCTGAAGAGAGGGAGTCACACCAAGTTCAAGGGAAGATGGAGAGAGGGGAGTGAGTGAAAGGGAAAGGATGTTCTCTGTGGGTTTCCCAGGTGGAAATGGACCGCTTTGGAGAGCAGGCACAGCTGGACTGGTGCAGCCCCTGATATCAGCCTAGAGGAGCTGAAAGATGGTTAACCACTGCCTGGCTGCAATATCCAATATTAGAGCAGTACCATAGTGCTTGGCCAGCCCTGGTAGCCTCACCTAGCTGGGGCGCTTGGAGGAGAGTACCACAGCTCTGCTCCTTGGAGCAGAGCTGGAGTAAGGATCCTGCTTTTGGAGTATATTCACTACCCCTTTGCAGCCTAGCTGAGCTTCTGCATTGTGAATCAGTCCACCTCAGGGAGCAGCAAAGGGGTATCTGCACAGGCCTGGTTGAGCGGGGATGTATGGGGCGAGGAAGGGGAAGTTGCCTCAAACATGTGGGATGTTGCTGCACTCTGTTGCCCTACGGAAGGGTTCAGCTTTCACTCTTCCCTCATTCCCCCTGCCTTGTACTGACACACTTCACTTGTCCTCCTCAGATTCAACAAACACCTCGACCGTGGCTTCAACTCCTGTTCCCGCACAGACCTGTACTTTGTACCCCTTGACGGCTCCAAGCTGGCCAAGAAAAGGGCAGACTTGGTGGAAAAAGTCCGGAGAGAGGCTGAGCAGAAGGCCCGTGAAGAGAAGGAACGAGAGAGGGAGCGGGAGAGGGAGAAGGAGAGGGAAAGGGAGAAGGAGAGGGAGCTGGAGAGAAGCGTGGTAGGTGTGATGGTGCTCACTCCAGTGTAGTGAAGCAGGAGCTGATGTTTAGACCACTCCGTCTTGGGGCTGTGACAATGAGATGCTTGTTTCTCTGCTCTCTTACAGAAGATGGCCCAGGAGGGTCGGCCAGTTGAATGCTCATCTCTTGGGCCTGTTCCCCACCGCCCCGCCTTTGAGCAGGGCAGTGCTGTAGCAACTGTTCCCCCATACCTAGGCCCTGATACCCCGGCTCTGCGCACCCTCAGTGAATATGCACGGCCACACGTTATGTCTCCCAGCAACCGCAACCACCCCTTTTATGTGCCCTTGGGTGCTGTTGACCCAGGCTTGCTGGGGTACAACGTGCCGGCCATCTACAGCAGTGATCCAGCTACACGGGAGCGAGAGTTGAGGGAGCGAGAAGCTCGTGAACGAGACCTGAGGGACCGAGACCTGCGTGAACGTCTCAAGCCTGGGTTTGAAGTCAAGCCAGCTGAGTTGGAGCAGCTTCATGCCGTGCCAGCTGCTGCCATGGATCCTTTCCCACGCCATGGCGGGCTGAGTCTGCAGACAGCCCCTGGCCTTCATCCTGCTTTTCCCTTCCACCCAGGGCTGGGCCACTTGGAGCGGGAAAGGCTGGCGCTGGCAGCTGGCCCTACCCTTCGTCCCGACATGTCCTATGCTGAGCGCTTGGCAGCCGAGCGACAGCACGCGGAGCGGGTGGCTGCTCTCAGCAACGACCCTCTGGCCCGGCTCCAGATGCTCAATGTGACACCGCATCATCATCAGCATTCCCACATCCACTCCCACCTCCATCTCCACCAGCAGGATGCTATACATGCAGGTAAGCACTGTATAGAAAGTGCATCACAGGTGGTGTGCCTTGCTTAGAGCCGCGCTCAGCTTCCTAACTGCACTCTCCTTGTGCTTCCTCCATCTGGCTCTGGGGAAGCCCAAGAGAGCTCTTGTGCCTAGATTTTGAGCGCCCCAGCTCCATCTCTTCAGCCAGAAAAAAGGTCAATACCATGGTCATTAAGCCTACCCCTCACTGCCATCCCACCAAAGACACTGTCATTTATTGCAAGTATGAGCATATCTGTGAGTTTGTTGCTTAGCTGAGAACAGGGCTACTTGCACCATATCTTTTGGGTTGGGATCTATGGGAATGCTATGAATGCAGGGGTGACACTGGCTAACAAGAGTGATGGTGCTACTGCCTATAGTTCCCAGATCGGTCTGCAGAGAGAGAACAGGGTCCATGCTAGCAACAGGTTTAAAGATATCTTTAAACCTAATGAAATGTTGGCTCAAGTTTCCTCCTATGGCTCTTGCTGCAGATGGTGGGGAAGGGTGGAACAGAAGATTGACTTTAGGTTGGCTTAAATTGAGGAAAGAAACTGAAAGGCTATTGACCATCAGAGTCTTGCTCTCTTCCATTTCCACATACTACACGAGAGCAAGAAAAAAAATGTTTAGTGACAAAAATTGCAGGGAAACAAAGCCCAAACAACAGTATAATAGAAATAAAATAAATAAATAAGTAAATAAAAAGTGCTGTGCCTATTTGAGCATCATGAGAGGTGCTGATGAAGGTCAAAAATGACACATTATTGTAATTGCAACTACTCAGAGTGGCACTGGGTATTGGGGAACCGCCATTCATCTCTGCAATATAGCTGCGTGCCTCCAGGCAGCATCCGGACAGAGAGTCCAAAATACCAAGAGATTTGGTTACCTGGAAAGAGAAGTTGTCATATATGATGTCTTGCATTTTGGACTTAGATAATACTTAAAATGGGGCCTGGAATACTTGATGGGACCTGGAAATGGAAGCACCCGATATAAGTACAGACTTGAATGAGAGCTGATAGAGCATATGAGCATAGTGCTGGATAAAGACTATTGCTGAGCAGGTTCTCACAGAATCAACTGTAAGAAACAGAGCTCCATGGGGAGTATTAAAATGTCTGAATACCCAGCTGGTGTGACAGGGACGGAGCTGTGCCGTGCTAGTCCACATGAAATTCAGTGCTGGCTGAAGGAATACTCTGAGAAGAAAATGGTGCTGCGTTGTCTAGCCTTGCAGTCATACTACCCCTAATAGGCACTTTTCTGTGTCTCTCTGTTTTGTTGCACCTTCGTCTTTGCCTCTTATGAAGTCTGGGGCAATTATCTTTTCATGTTTTTTCTTCCCAGCTTCAGCTTCTGTTCACCCTCTTATTGACCCACTTGCCTCGGGATCGCATCTCACCCGGATACCATACCCAGCAGGAACCATCCCCAACCCACTCCTTCCTCACCCTTTACATGAGAATGAAGTGCTGCGCCACCAGCTTTTTGGTAAACTTGCTTATGGGGAGAGCTGCAGTGGGCAGGGTGAGGGGATCACAAAACCCAGCTATTAACAAGGCTCTGTCATAGCATAGGGCAGCCCTGTAGTATCAGGGCATCAGCAAATCCTGTTCACTGGCAGGACCGAAAAAGGGCAATAAAGTCTTTGCTACAGGGCTGTGGATTAAGATGAGCATATTATCTTGTTTATTCTTTTGTTTGTCTTTGGCTGCAGCTGCACCCTACAGGGACCTACCGGGCTCCCTCTCTGCGCCCATGTCAGCAGCACATCAGCTCCAGGCCATGCACGCACAGTCAGCCGAGCTGCAGCGCTTGGCTCTGGAGCAGCAGCAGTGGCTTCATGCCCACCACCCTCTGCACGGAGTGCCGCTCCCGACGCAGGAGGATTACTACAGGTGCTCCACGGCGCCGGGCGCGCAGAGGGCTTCAACCTCACGCTGCAAGCCTGGAGCCAGCCGTGGCCCGAGCGTGGCAGAAGTGGGACCAAGGAAGCGTTTCTCCTTATGTGGTTCACTCCAGCCTTGAGCCCACGTCCAGGATTATGGATTCCTTGCCACTGGGGCATGGCTATGGGCTGGCCGTGATGAAGGTCACTCCTGGCCGGTGGCTGGCAGTTCAGTGCCTGCAGGCTTATCTCTTGTATGGGGTCTCAGCTCCTTTCCTTGCGGAGTAAACTTGCCCCTTTCACACATGCTATTATAGTTATTGCTAACTGAGACCCTTGCAAAACCACCATATATTCACAAGGACTGGATGCTCTGTCCTAGGTGGGGTTCTTGCAAATGCCCAGGGAAACATACTGGGAAAAAGAGAGGTGCATAGATAGCATCTGCTACCTTAAGATTTTGCAAATCTTTCCAAGCCAGCACTGTCATGAGGGACTAGACTAACCAAATGCACTGCACAGTACTAAATTATTCCCCCCTCTCCTTTTTTTTTTTTTTTTTATTTTTCCTCTCACAATCACCTTGTTCTTCTTTCTCCTAGTCACCTGAAGAAAGAAAGTGACAAACCCCTTTAAATGGACTCCTACCCTCATTGCAGCATCATCATGTCTTTCTCTTAAGAGGAGCACTTGATCAACCAAATCCTGGGTGAGGGGAACCTGCAGAGTAACACACCCTGATACTATAGTGCAGTACATTGCAAGAGCAGAATGGATGAAGAGTACGGAATGGCATCGTGGGAGCAGAAATGAGAGGAGAGAAAATGGGGAGGGATTGAAATAACACTAAAGGACATGGACTGATTTCAGCAGAACTCCGAAGGAAACCAAATCAGCATTGCAGAGAGCTCAAAAAGACAAAGACTGATGGAAATTCAAGACTGCAGCTGCTCCATCCTTTCATTTGGGGGAAGAGTTGTATTAAATAAAAACAGTGTAGAGCATCACAGGACTTCACGTACGTGATGCTGCTGCCCTTTCTGCTTCTGTGAGGTGCATCCAAGAAATAACTCAGAACTCCATCTGGTGATGGAGATCCTTTCCAAAATGCCTCCTCACTCCCCCTACCTTAGATGTAAGATCCAACTTTGTGACACACACACACACACACACAAAAGCGACATGCAACCTTTTCAAAATAGCCAGGGTGGCTTCCCAGTTTTCAAAAATCCTATCAAATACAAAGCAAACATGATGGGACCCCTTCAGAAATGGCCACCTCTGCCTATTCCTGAGGGACTGGGCCTAGCCGTTGGGGTGCAAAGCACCATGAGACTGTGCGACAGTGGCTGTGCTTTCCCTTGCCTCAAGGGAACGGATCGGGCCATGTGGTGCGAAGCACCACGGAACTGTTTCAATGACTGCGAAAGCCTCTACCCCTTTGAGCCCCATTGGAAGAGCTGACTGAACCGGTCGAGAGACCCGCAGACCGGTACTCCCTTTGCAGAGGTGGCCGCCCCTTTCCCCTCACCCATTCTAATTGATGTACTTTTAACTCATGCACATCCTATTAGACGTGGCAGTTTTATGTAGCAATTTGTGACTCCCTTACCCCTGCGTGCGTGTCCGATTTCACAGTTGTATATCTCGACTGGTCCCCATATATATATTTACTTAAACATGAAAGAAAAAAAAAAAAAAAAAACTATGGAAAAACACCCAAAGTTTCCCACACACTCCCAAGCCCCAACACACATTCTAATAATTTATATATATAAATATATATATGAAGCTCTTAAAAAAAAGAAAAAAATGAAAAAAAAACCCTTCCAGAAACAGACTCCGTTGTGTTCATTTCTTTCTAATGGGGACCAGGGAGCGATCTGGAAGCGTGGTGGAGCTGCGTGCTTGTGGGAGCCTTCGGAGGTGAAGTGGCCCCCAGGCCGGGCCGCGACGACCGAGGAGCGGCGGCCATCAGGCAGGTCGCCGTAGGGCCCGGAGGGTTTTGAGAGCGCGCGGCAGGGCGGCGGTGGGGAGGGCGAGGGGCTACCGCAAACGCCGCGGAGCAGAACAGTGCGCAGGCCGCTCGAGGGGCGCCCTCCCCGCCCGCGGCGCTGCGGGCCGAGCCGGGCCGGGCCGCGCAGCGTTGGGCCGGGCTGAGCTCGCCCAGCCAATCCCGCCCCGCCGCAGCCGCAGGGGCGTGGCGTGGCGCTCCGTTCCCCCCAATAGAGAGCTTCTCATTTGCATGCCGCCCAAAATACACCCCAAACGGCGGTTTTTGGCCGTTATTGCGGCCGTTGGCGCGGGGCGGGGGGCTCGCAGCGGCTCGGGAGGCGCCAGGGAGCCGCGTGAGCAGGGTGAGCGAGAGCGGCGCCTCGCCCTCACCGACGAGACGGTGCGGCGCGGGGGGGCGGCCGCGCGGGGGAGACCGTTGCAGTGATTTCAGCTCTTTTAGTATTTGTCCAGCAGGTTTCCCGCGTCGCGGGAAGCCCTCCTGCGGGGTGTAACGGCAGAGCGTGGCGCGCGCGTGCGCGGGTAGGGCGACGGCCGGGCCTCAGCCGCGGCGGGCGGCGTCGCTGCGGTGCCCGCTGCG
>VWPW01005292.1:796795-826099 GCA_013389825.1 Crypturellus undulatus | reverse complement strand
GGTGCCCGCTGCGGGCGTGCTGGGGGTGCGGGGCCCCATGGCGGCGTCGGCGCAGGCCCCGGCCGCGGCGCTGAGCCCCGAGCAGGCGAAAGGTGAGTGGGGGGCGGCGCGGAGGGCGCGGGAGCCGCTGGGCGGCGTGGCAGAGCCGTGCCTGTGTCCCGCAGTGGTGCTGGCGGAGGTGATCAAGGCCTTCGGCGCTCCGGAGAATGCGCAGCGCATGGACGAGGCGCGCGACAACGCCTGCAACGACATGGGCAAGATGCTGCAGTTCCTGCTGCCCGTAGCCACCCAGATCCAGCAGGATGTGATAAAAGCCTACGGCTTCAGCAACGATGGGGAAGGTGGGTGGCCCCGCGGAGCAGGGCGAGCCCCGGCCCCTCGCTCCCCTCCCGACGTCCGGAGGTGTCGCGGCTCAGGCGCCCTTTCCGCCCACTCCCTTCCAGGCGTGCTCAAGTTCGCCCGACTGATCAAATCCTATGAGTCTCAAGACCCGGAGATCGCCAGCATGTCAGGGAAGCTCAAAGCCATGTTCCTGCCCCCGATGACGCTGCCCCCGCACACCGCTGGCACCGGCGGAGTGGCGACTTCGTGAGAGCGGAGGCTGTTCCTGCCCAGCGCTGTGGCGCTGCTGCCGTGCTCCGCAGCCGGGGCTGCCTGTGCCTCAGGGCTGGTCTGAGCTGGGGAGATCCTGCTGCGGGAGGAGGCGGCTGCTTTGTGCATGTTTGTGTGCCCGCTTGTGAATTAAAAACTACCTGGAAAACGACCCTCGTGCTTTCTGAACGAACCTGGGCCTCGCAGAGCTCTGCAGGGATGGATCCCTCTCCCTGCTGCAGAGTCAATTGCAGCTGTGTTCAGCCCCTGTCTGTTTTTTTTTAAAAAAAAAAAAAAAAAAAAAAACACACACACAAAAAACCCACAGCCAAAAAATGTGCTAATGATTTGAGAGAGACTATATGCATGAATCTCAGAAAAGATGCTTGCTCATGTAGGCCTTTGTGTGAAACCACAGTACCTAATATTAGAACAATGCTGCCCTTCCTTCCCCCCCCCCGCCATGCTCTCAGGTCCCGAGCTGTATCTAAACAAGCATATAGAAAGGAGATATTTGAAATGTGCTAGGTGGCAGGTTTATAAAGACAAATGATTCCCTTAAGGTACTCTCCAGCAACTGAGAGAAATGAAGACTGGCCACCAGCCAGGTCTGTCCTACTGTTTTGTTCCCCACTGTATGCTCTTAGCACCAGCCCGTGCAGTTGCACGCCTTTTCCCAGCCAAATGTGTGATCAAACCTGGGGTAGGCCTCATGGCAACGGCTGCAGAAATGTGTAGCAGGAACTGGCTTGGTGAAGGAGTGTCTTGCTGCTTTTTACTGCAGTCTGGGTTAGAACAACAGAATGTAAAACTGCATCCTGCAAATGCCAAACTCAAAAGCATAAACAGACAGCGCGCAGCAGCGCCTCTCAAGTGTGAAGCTTCATGTTTCTGACTTTCCTCAAGTGAAGGGGCACCGACAACCCCTGAATGTCGGTGGTCTTGCAGCTTGTGTGTTCCTCTCGCCCGTGTAAGCGCTGACAGGGTCTGGAAGGGTGAGGGTGCACAGGCTGGCAGAGCAGGGAGCGGGAGCCAGGTGAGAGAGCTGGGTTTGCTTTTGCTTTCAGTGTTGTTGGGTTGGGAGCTGCTGTGGAATGTAGCCAGCAAGGGCGTGAGCTCAGTGCATAGGAGGCAGGAAGAGCAGTCCGTCCCTTCCGTCTCCATCTACCTCTCCTAGATTGGGCTTGGCCTTCCCCCACCCTTCTAATTATTCATTAACTACAGCCCAGGAAGTGTTTCACAAATGGGGAAAATTAAACCCTTTGCTTGAAGCCTGCCCTTTGCCTGACCTAGAGCTACCTTTTCCTCTGCCCACCCCAACAGCAGGCCCAGGTGAGGACTTTGCCTGCGCGGATTGGGTGCAGGTGAGTCACAGGGCTCGCAGCAGACCCTGGGCACGGTCAGCTGCTCCTTCCAGAGCTGTGCTGAGCATCCAGCCGTCTTCCTAGGGCGGGAGTCCACCTCTTGCTCTGTCAAGTTGCTTGCTCTCTCTCTGAAGTCCATTTCAGATATTATTGTGTTGATGCTTCTGGTGTTTTTTTATTTTTCAGTTGGACTCTGGTTAAGGACTGTGGTACTTCCTCCACACTCTTCTGTTAGTCCCCTATCAGTGGGGATCTGTCAGTCAAGACTCTGATGCCATCCTGTGGGTGAGTGTTGTGTGTGCTAGCTACAAGTACAGAACAAGGTTGTTGGTGAGAAAAAAAAAAATCCTGGAAGTAGGAATCAGGCAGAGTGGGGGGAAAAGAACACCTTGTGCTAGGCACGACAGGATAGCTTGAGGACCGCATTCATAGTGTGTTAGATTGTTGCTGCCATTCCATCTCCCCTTTGCTTTTGTAAAAAGACATAAGTGTTTGTCATGACCAGCCCAATACAACTGTTTTCTGCTTTCTGCAGAAATGTCTCAAAACATATTTTCCCTTGTACAGAGAAATGAGGTAGCAAGTTAAGCCTAATTATTTCTTGACACTGTCTTAGGACCCTAATTGAGAAGACATGCACTCTTCACTGTCAGTCCAAAGGGATGCTTTGCTGTTGGCACTGCAGTGACATGGCATAAAGCGATGGGATTAGCAGCAGCATTGATCTATGGTTAGACTCTGCATGGGCACCCACCATGGTTCAGCAGTGGCCTGTGGTCTGTCAGGAGTATCTGGCTTGAATAGGTGGCAGGAAGAGGGTCCATCGGCCCATCCACGCAGAGTGGGTGACATCTTTAACACAGGCAAGAAAGCTGCAGCTGAGCTGCTGTGTGGACCTGCAGCCTACTGCCTCCACCTTACCTTGGTGCATGAAGCTGCAGGGTGGCAAATGCATTGCTGATTTTTATTTAAAGGGTTCCAATAAGAACCACAGACGAATAAAATTGATGTCTAGAATGAGCAAGAGATTAGATACTGTAATAGGGAAAGGAATGAATATGAATATGAAGGAGTTGGTATCTACCTTTATAAAGGAAATCCTGTCGTGAAAAACTGTTGGAGTTCTCTGATGGACTTGGCAAACTTGTGGATAAGGGACAGCTGGCAGCTTCTTTGGACTTGACAAGCTTCCCCCTCATCAAAGGCTCGTTTTTAAAGAGCATTGAAGACGTGCCATAAGAGAGAAAGAGTTTTTTTTTTTTTTTTTTTTTTTTTTTGCGGGGCGGGTAAAGAATTCATGGAAAATAAGAAACAGAAGATGGACATAAACATCCAGTTTTCGTAGCAAAGAGTAATCAGCAGTAGTCAGATCACTAGAGCAGAAGCCAAGCTATGTGCTGTTCAGTATATTCCCAAATGATCTGGAAAAGAAGGGTGAGCAATAAGAACAGAAAATTAGCTGATTGTAGAGAGATATTTGGGATAATAGGTTGGAATTCAACTGTGAGTAACTACAGAAAGAAATTATGTTGGAGAATGAACAAGCCATAGAACAGCAGATGGAATTCATAATAGATATATGTGAAGTAATGTTCATGGATAAAATAATTCAAACGATACATATAAAACAATAAACTCTGAAATTACCTTAACCTTTCTTAAGTAAAAGTGTGATCTCATAATACAAGAGTGCATGAAAATTTTAACTTAATGCTAATGTGAACAAATGAGCTGAAATCAGAGTTATGTCTTTGTATATGTCCATCTCTCACCAACATCTTGAATATGGCACACAGTTCTGGGCCCTAGCTTTGTCCTTTTCTCCAAAATGATATAGCAGAGATGGAAAAGGCTGAGAGGACAACAAAGAGGATTAGAGGGGTAGAATAGCTCTGTACAGAGAACATCTAAACAGGGTTGAAGTCTTCAGCCTGAAGAAGAGCTAAGGAAGCATAGAGAAGTTACAGGTCTACAAATTCATGAGTGGTTTGGAGAGACTGAATGGGAGCCAGAGGGATCAGTCACAGAATCACAGAATGGTTGAGGTTGGAAGGGATGTCTAGAGATCATCTAGTCCAACCCCACTGCTCCAGCAGGGACATCTAGAGCAGGTGGCACAGGATGGCATCCAGGTGGGTTTGGAAGATCTCCAGGGAAGGAGCCTCCACAACTTCTCAGGGCAGACTGTCCCAGGGCTCTGTCATTCTTGTAGCAAATTGAGGAAATTCTTCCTCATTTGGAGTCACTGCTTTTTCTTTCATTACAGAAAAAAAATCAGTTGTTAATAAAAATGGGCAGGGAATGGGTTAGAAACAGGAGCTTCAGTTTTTCTATAGTTCAGCAGTGGAATCTTTGTCAAAGGATGCTAAATATCTTATGGATTCAAGGACCAACCATCAACCACAAGTTAAATGAGGCCCTTGTCCAAATGTGTCCTGAACATCTCCAAGACCGGAGATTGTCCAGTCTCTGCAGGCACCTATGCCATTGCCCAACCACTCTTGGGCACAGGTGAATATGTGGAATTTTTCCTGTATCTAATCAGAATTTCCTTTCCAAATTATGCTTGTTGCCTCTCATCCCTTCACTGTGTCCCCCTGAAAAGAAGCTGGCTTCACTGTCACTTGCCTCTCCTCCCTTCCTCTTACACTGTTAGGTAGTGTCAGACTGCTAGTAAATCCCTCCTCAGCCTTCTCCAGGCTGAACGAACCCAGCTCCCTCAGCCTATCCTCATGTGCCTGGCCACTGGACTTTCTCCACTTTGGCAGTGCCTTTTTAAATTTTTTTTTCAGCAGTCCATATGTGAGAATCTTTTAACTGGCTACTTCATTTATCCTCTTTTCTAAATTGATTCCCATGCTCCACAAAGGATTTATAAGATGAGGTACTGAAGGCCAAACTATGCTGTAAGAATAGTCTCTTTGATGCTGAAGTCTCTTGCCCCATTACTTTTATTAAGAAGATATTTTAGCAGCTCAATTACAGCCTGCTGTTACATGCTACAGGCTTTAGGGAGAAGAACATCAAAGACACCAAGCACCGTGATATTTGCCCAGCTTATCAACTGGAACTCTTCACTGCTAGTTTTTTATTATCTGTCTTGGTGTCTTTGACCTGGGCCATCTGTGTACACCTAGTTCTTTCCCGATGTATAAATTCATTTTGTAAAATTACGTGATTTGGGAATTGTATCCACACAGATACTACTTTGTGGGCTACACTGCTGCCAGGGGGTTGCTTGTCTGGAGAATACTGAATTGCATGGTTTTATTCTAATTTACCCTTTCTATCCTGACTGGGGCTCTTTGGCACCCTGTTCTTCCTCCACGTCCCTGTATCTCTGCCTTTGGCAGATTTTTCAGCTTCATTCAGTTCATAAGGTATAGGGGTGCCTTGTTTTTATTTTTGTCAACTATGACTTCATATCAACTCTGCATAAGTTAGTATCTTTTTGATAGCAGATATTCCCTTCTGGGACATCTGCCCAGAGCTTCTCCTGCTTTGGCCTGCTTCTTTGCCGTCTTTGAATAAATATCAACGTTGCTTTGTTTGATCTGTTGATTCCTGTCATTTCTGTTCGATGACTAAATGTCATTGCTTTTTTGTGCTAGCACTACCCTGGCTCTGATTTGTTTTAGGTGTAGCCCTTGTGTGTGTGTGTGTGTGCGTGGATGTGTGTAAAGGTTCCCCTAGGCCACAAATTCTCTATGCCTTGAAAGTTTCCTAAGCTTTAGGTTCGTACTGCAGGAACCCTGCAATTCACCATGTCACAGAACGGTTGAGGTTGGAAGGGACCTCTAGAGATCATCTTGTCCAACTCCCCCTGCTCCAGCAGGGACACCTAGAGCAGGTGGCACAGGGTGGCATCCAGGCAGGTGTTGATGATATCCAGAGAGGGAACCTCCATAATCTGTCTAGGCAGCCTGTTCCAGGGCTCTGTCACCCTCACAGTAAAGAAGTTCTTCCTCATTTGGAGATCATTTTTGAGTAATTTTTCCTCAGGAAAGACTTCTCAAACTCATCGTGCAATGCACAGTCCCTGATGACCATCTGTGTGAAACTGGAAGCGCTA
Organism: Crypturellus undulatus; assembly: GCA_013389825.1. Taxonomy (NCBI): domain Eukaryota; kingdom Metazoa; phylum Chordata; class Aves; order Tinamiformes; family Tinamidae; genus Crypturellus; species Crypturellus undulatus. The sequence goes on along the minus strand of VWPW01005292.1, from coordinate 820,072 downwards.
AAAAATGAAGTTGGTGTAGGTACCTACATTGTCTTTCTAGCAATAAAGCTTGGCTTCCTATTCTCTCCCATACTTCCCTTTGCTGTTAGTTTCAATATCTATCTTGGCCACAAGTTATGTTTTGGCCATTACTAGCAGTCAGTTCAGCTGCTGTGCAGGATTTCCCAGTCTGGTGGCATGCAGAGAAGTTCGCAGCTGCTGATATTTGAAATAAGCAACTCTTTCCCTGCTCCTGCTGCCCACACTTCGTGTCCCTGCTACCGCACAGAGCAGCTGCAATACGGTCCCAGGGAAGAGTCAAGCTCCTTTACCAGACAGACTGGCCTCCCTGTAGGTCTTTGACAATAACTGCAGACCTTAAAACCAGCATGAAGAGAAAAGACAGTCATGGTCTGTAAGCTGTTGGTTTTCTTTCCTGCTCTCTGCAGACTACCTCAAAGTCGTCAGGTGCGTTCTGGCCTTGCACAGCTTCCCTCTGTGGCTGTGCCGAGCGCACAGGGTGTTTGCCTGTGCAGAGGGAGGCTGTGTGACTTGCTCATAGTGAGCTGGAGCATGGAGGTGTCAGCTTGGGAGCTGAGGGCAGCCCAGGAGAACCCAAGCTGTGAGGCTGTGTGAGTGCTCAAAAACCAGAAGGTTTCCCTGGCAAATGTAGGCTCACATGTACTGCGTGCTTTAGCCCGTGCAGGTGCACGGGTGACCTCAGGCAGCTGTGGTCCACTTGAACCCGCTGCAAGGACTGGTTTTAGGGCAGGGGGCACAGATGTTTCTTACTGGCCTTCAGGGAGGAAGGGGAAGAGATGACTTGTAGAGCTGAACTTTGTGAGCATGGCTGGGACTCAGGCCCTGCTGTGAGAAAAGGCAGATACCCCAAATGATGGGGGGATGGGGGGAACACACAAAATGGGAAGCAGAAGTGTGTGCAAAGCAGCTTGGGGCTGGGGAGTTGATGGCTCAGAGCGCTTCCTGTTCCTGGAGTTGCGCCTGCCCAGCTGCGCACTAGGTTGCTCTTGTCTGTGCCCAACAGCAGTGCACAGAGGGCCAGGAGAACAAGGGACTTGACCAGAGTGAGGTTGATGGAGACGGGCTGAATGGACTAACAGTAGATGCCAGGAGAGATACATGGCCATCTCCCAAGAGACGTGGAAACAGCTTGGCGTTGGGCGCTCCGGCACAGACCTGCGACTTCCCTTTTCTCGCCAGCTCAAAGAGACCTTTCCTCTGTGTTTGCTGAGTTGCTTTGGTGGTAGCCAGTTGGCCCCCTTTACTCTCTCTCTCCACAATGGTGAGGTAAGAGGGACTGAGTGGTGTGTGGGTAGGGAGAGGGACCAGGGATGTTGGACGGAACAGAGGGGATCATCCCGACAGCTGTATCTCAGTGGAAAGCTTTCATGGGCTGGGGCAGGTATCATAAATGCCTGTTCATAGTTTTGTTTCTGCCAGCAGTTCCTGCTATGGGCATGGGATCCCTCTAGAGATGCTGGCTGGGGACTGCCCTCCCTCTCTATGTAAGTCTCCACAATAACGTCTGTCATTTTTCATTCAGTTGATCCTGTTTTTATCTCCTCTGCTAGGTGGTTTCACCGTGACCTGAGTGGGCTGGAAGCTGAAGCCTTGCTGAAGGGACGGGGTGTCCATGGAAGCTTTCTAGCCAGGCCCAGTCGGAAGAATCAGGGGGACTTTTCTCTTTCAGTTCGGTAGGTAATTTGGATCCCAACTTCTGTCTTTTGAGGGTTACATATTCAGAATGCTTGAATCCTCCTGTGCCCTGGCCTCTCTTTCACCCTATTTTGATTCCTCTGAGTTATTTTCAAGCTATAAAAGTTCTAGAGTTTCCCAGCATCTTCCAGATCTTCCCTAAAGTAGGCCCAGGAGCTTCCCTTTCCAATCATATCCTTTCTCTTAGTTGATTTGCTCTGGTTCTGTGGCAGGAGATAATGCAGGGACTGCAACTTTTCAGTCTCTTTTCCAGTCTCCTCACTATACTGCTTTGTGCATCATCTCACAGGGTTGGTGACCAGGTAACCCACATCCGTATCCAGAATACCGGAGATTTCTATGACCTGTATGGAGGGGAGAAGTTTGCCACCTTGTCGGAGCTGGTGGAGTACTATACACAGCAACAGGGCTCACTGCAGGACAAAGATGGAACCATCATTGACCTGCGGTACCCGCTCAACTGCTCTGACCCCACTGCAGAGAGGTATGGAGAAATCAAAGCAGTCAGTGTGCCTGCACTGAGACCTCTGTGCCTCATGGCCTCTGACCATGCCATCATCTCTGGGGCCAACCCTGCGGAAACAGTGTCTCCTGCCTCCCACACCTTCCTATGTTTTCACAGGTGCAGCATCCCCAGGAATAGCTGTGGATATACCCCTCCCACCACAGGAGACCCAATAGGGCCCTACCCGTGTTTGTCCTCTTGTTGTCTTTGCTGTTTATACCCTGCTTCTATGAGCAAATGTTGTGGCATTAGTTCTATGCCTGTAGTGGTCCCAAGAATGAAAAGATGTGAGAGAGCCCTCAGCTCTGCCCTGCACCGCCACAGTTGTTCCAGGCCTGGGTGACTCATGTAGCTGAGAGGAGGGCTGCGTTCCCCTGCTATTCCTGGTTTGTTCATTCTTCCTGTCCCCACTTTGCATACATCTCTGACACCAAGTTCCTAAATCAAATCAGGTGGTTTTGCCCTCGTGTTGTACTTTCAGGGTCTTTGATGCAGCACGAGGAGCGACAGTGCTCAGTTGTGTCATGCTCTGGGACAGCAGGGATGGCTGCATGCGGAGCAGCTGGGTCAGCCCTGTGTGCCTGGAGGCAGGGACCAAGAGGCCCTGGGAGAAGCACCTGGGCATCGTGCAGGGCTGCGAGGGTGCAATGTCTGCAGCACTATAGCCATCCTTTCCAGTCAAGGCCGTTGGGTTGTGGCCCTGCAGTTTCCTCCCTTCCTCCCTGCGGTTGGAAACTTCTCCCCCCCTCCAGCTCTTACGAAAGCTCCTCTCACTCTCTCCCCAAGAGATTTTCCATCACGTGGTTTTGAAGAGCTGGGCTCCACTGGGGGAGGGGGAGGGGACAGGACCCATTAACTCCTTCCTGTCTGTGAAGTGGGAGCCCAGAGACCTCTTCCTTGAGCAGAAGGGGAAGTCCACCATTTCCTGGGAGACATCCTGTGCATTGGCAGTCGTGGATGGGGCCTCTTTGGGAAGCAGATCAGATGAGCAGAAATTAATTATTACCCTGCAGCAGAAGTCACCAGCTATTTCTTGCAGTGTATATGGTAAGGATCAAATGAAACTAAAGCAGGACACTGCTAGCCAAGACACAATATCTCTCTGCCACATTTTGCTCTTGAAATGACTCCTGAGATGATGTATGGAGGAGCGTGTCAGTTCGGCCAGACGCGGGAGTTGCGTGTGTTCGAAGAAGGTGTGAATGAGTGCGCCGTGCTGCCATGACTGCTTCCTGAGCTAGGTTTTAATTCTGGGAAATGGAGAGCAAAGTAACAGTAACACATGAAGTTTACAACAAGAATCAGCAATACCATCCCAGGACCCATCGTTAGCTGCTCTGTGAGCAGCAAGCCCCTTTCTGTGGCCCTATTCTGCTGATTTCCCTACTAAACATCAAGGCAGCCTTGAGTGCAGCGGGTGCAGTGCTGCTTGGAGCATGTCTGGCCCTTGTCGCAGTACCTGAGATGAGCATAATCAGGGAGAGGTGTTTCAAGACAGTCTGATGCAACGGCTAACTGCTTTTGAAATACTGTTCATCATTGGGAGACACCCCAAGTGGCTGCGACTCCAGCTGCCCAGGGACCTTTGTGGAAGCGGGACAGAGCCACAGTGAGCCCAGCCTCTGGCTGGTGTGACAGCTTCACTGCAATGGCCTCCAAGTGCAAAGTCCGATTCATGGCTCCAGGTGGAGACAGCGAGGTCTCAGGAGGGCCTGTTTGCAGTAGACCCAACCTTGCCTGGAAGAGAAGAGCCCAAATCTGCTCCCTGCCATTGAGCTTGGAAGGAGTGAAGGGAATGGGACTGAAGCACCAGGGCTGTGGTGACACTGAGGCAGGAATGTGTCCAGTCCCAGTAGAATCTCCACTGGCAAATGAGTACCAGGGAGAGTGGGATGGTTCAGAGCAACCCCAGTGCCTAGAACATTTCATGGTTCTCAACTTGCAGCAGTTTGTCTCTGCTCCTTCTCTAAGTGGTGGCTCAGAAGCATTCCTAGCCCTCTTTGATATATTCCAAAGAGGCTCTGGAGCTTGGAATAGGCATGAGGAAATGGAGGATCTTTACAGAAATACACATTTGGGGTTCCTGTAGTGCCGAGAGCCCTACGGTAGGAGGAGAGGACAGAATTGTGCCATCGCTCAGCCTACCTATGTTGACCATCCCTTCTACACACATCCTGCTGTGGGACAGAACCCACCAGGCAGCCATGAGCATCCCAGAGATGCTTGTAGGTGAGAAGGAGTTTGGCAGTAGCCATGCCATTTGCACCAAACTTGTGTCTCTATGACTCCCATGACTGGGGTCAGTCATGGAGGATCCTTGATCTGATGGACACACTCCCTGGATTGTGCTGAGAGGACAACTGGAGCTCACTGGGTCCGTACAGTGTGCACATGGATCAGCAACAGTAAAAAATACCAGGAGCACAACATGGGTTCCAGGTGGCTAGTGGTCTCCACCCTGCAAGGTCAGACTGATTGTGACAGTGTCTGACAGTGTTTTCAGTAATCCATCAAATCAAAGGAATTGCCCTTTGATTAAAAAGAATATTGGTTAAGGGTAACGGGTGACTGGATTTCAGAGAGATGGATCATTGCTAGATGTCTAAGAAGAGTATATTTTCCGAGGATCCTGCTTTGATGAGTATGAGATCAACACAGCAATTTAGGTGCTACTAAATCAGGTGGGAGAGTTTCTGACTCACTGGACATTTATTTTTGTTTCCTTTTGTTTCCTGTTTGAGTTTTGAAAGCGCCCTGCAATAGTACAGCTGGAATCTCCCCATCCTGTCCATCCTTGGAGATGTTAAATGCACTCCCCCAGCTGGATCACAAGGCAGTGAGCATTGCTTACCTGTGGGTTTGCATATCACACAACCAAATACCACTTGGCCACAAAATCGCATCACTGGCTCATGTGTAACTTATCACCCACCAAGACAGCCAGGTCCTTCTCTGCAGACCTGCTTTCCCCCAGCCCGTACTGGTACATGGAGTTAGTGAATCCTTTGCAGGTGCAGGAGCCTGCACTTGTCTCTGTTAAATTTCATGAGGTTCCTCTCTGCCCACCTCTCCAGCCTGTCACAGACACTCTGAATGACAGCACAGCTCTTTGGTGTGTCGGTCTGTTCCAGCTTCATCTCATCCCCTGCCTTTTCCTTTTCCTGCTGTCACAGTCCACTTCTGTCTCTCCTGCCTTTCACAAGATCCTGCTCTTCACTTGCTTTTCTTTTCTTTCTCTCTCTCTTAGTTTCTCTGTCATTCTCTCTCTTTCCTTCCCTTCCTCAAATGTTGCTGCCTGTCACTCCTCAGCTCAAGGGCATCCACTTTTGCATCTCCACCTCTCTTCTGACCTCCTCTTGTTTTTTTGTAGGTGGTATCATGGACATCTGTCTGGCTCTGCAGCTGAATCACTGCTCCAGGCCAAGGCCACCCCTTGGACCTTCTTGGTGCGGGAGAGTCTCAGCAAACCTGGGGATTTTGTCCTGTCTGTTCTGACTGACCAACTTAAACCTGGGTCGGATGCTTCATCAGCTGGGGCAACCAGTGGCTCTGAGCCTCGGCTCAAAGTCACCCACATCAAGATCATGTGTGAGGTGAGTATGGTAAAAAAACAAAAGTAAAGGGAGTGGAAGAGGCCTCTGCCTACCTCTGCTGATCACGTCCCCAAAAGTGTGGGCATGGTCAGCTTGATTACTGCCAAGAGTGTCTGTCAAATTGAAGGAAAGAGTTGTCACCCTGCAGGTTCCTTATGTCCTTGCATAGGATAGAGTGACACTGGGCAATGCTGGGTGCTTAAACACAGGAGGACACAAGGGTAGGTATGTCGGAGAACTCCAGCACAAGGAATCTGTGAAGGAGAGAGAAGGATTCATAGTCTAGTGATGAGCTTATGAAAGAGATGAAGAGGTTAAAAACTTTTGGAAGAGGAGAGACACATGCAAGATCTCCTGACCTAGTCTGGAGCATGTTACCAACCCGTCTGTCATCAGTCTTCCTATCTCTTTCCTGTAGAATAATGCAGAGAGTGGATGAGAATTTCAGGTACATAAAGCAATTGAGTTTAAGTGAGAGCTGTGGGCAAGATGTTGTCTCTGGGTTTCTGTGCACTGAGGAGAAGAGGAGTCATATCACCATTTTATGAACTTAATATTCTCAGGGTGATCAACTGTTTGACCTTCTTGCCAGAGAAAACGCTCTTCCAGATGTCAGAGAGGTGCTAGGGCTTTGCCCTCCACTGTTATTTTTCCCTGAGTGTGGTCAGAATTGACTGTAGGAATGTTAGGGGATGTAATGCATTATTGCTCTATTTAGAATGGACGCTACACGGTTGGAGGTGCTGAAGTGTTTGACAGTTTGGCAGAACTGGTGGAACACTTCAAGAAGACTGGGATCGAGGAAGTTTCTGGCTCCTTTGTGTACCTGAAGCAGGTAAATCCTGTTTCCTCATCTCAGAGATCCTTTGGAAGGATCCCCTTGCTGTTTGCTTCTGTTTTCTGTCCCTCTCCTCCTTTCCTACAGAGCACAGAAAGGAGAATTGGCTCTTCAGCAGCAGCCCTCTCTCATGTCAATCCATTGTCTTTTCCCAGCCCTACTACGCTACTAGGGTGAATGCTGCTGACATTGAGAACAGAGTGCAGGAGCTGAACAAGAAGAGTCTGGCTGAGGAATCGTCCAAAGCTGGATTCTGGGAGGAATTTGATGTAAGCAACTGTGGTGGAGGGTGGTCATGTGCTTTTTGGGATGTCCCTGCTCGCCACTTCTTCTCTGTCTGTAGTTTGTTCCTGGACACAAGCTGCTCAGGCATTCTTGTCAATTCTTGTCAATCTATCTCTGAAAAAAAAATTGCTTGGATTCTGTTCCTGTAAGGTGCTAGCATAATCTTTAAGAGAACCCACTGGGGTAGAAGTGTGTTTTTTCCTGGATAGGCTAGACAGTCACCAAGGGTCAGGCCATGAACCTTGCACTTTTCTAATCCAGACTTACTTTTCAATTCTCTGCTCCCCTGGAAGTAAGTCCATGTATCCTCAGAGTTGCCACTGTTCCTCTGGGTCCCCATCTCTCCTGTAACAAATTGTGACCTCATCATAATTATTCTCTATTCTGCTCTCAGAGCTTGCAAAAACAGGAAGCCAAGCACCTGTATGACCGCCATGAGGGTCAGAGACCTGAGAACAAGAGCAAGAACCGGTACAAGAACATCTTGCCCTGTGAGTCTTGTTTCTCCACTGTTAAAAAAACAAAGGCAACTAGAGATAGAGATGCAATGAAGAACTGCATGTCACCTCTAATCCTGCCTCAGCCTGCCGTATGTTGCAGAGTGGGGACAGGACACAAAGTGTGCAGCACTGGGAATTTAGGAGCTGATTAGGGAAGTCATAGCCTTTCCAGGCCCTCAAGGGAGGGAGGGATGCATCAGGTTTATTTGCTCATACTATGGTCCAGCACAGAGGGAGAGAGATGCCTGAGATTGGACTGACCCCCAGAGGAGGAGAGAGGAAAATATATGGCAGGATGCATACACTACATAACATGAATGAGGTGGTATAGGGCAGGGAAGGAGTTCCACAGAGCTGAGCACAGAATATCTCATTGTTCTGATGATATTTTTCACTACAACTCCAGTTGATCACTCCAGAGTCATCCTCCAAGGAAGAGATCCAAACATCCCTGGATCTGACTATATCAATGCCAACTATGTCAAGGTGAGACTCTGGAAAGATGGCTGAATATCTGAATTGCAGGAAGGGGGTTGCCTGATCCATGCAACCCTCCTGATCTTCTCCATCCACAGAACAACCTTATTAGCCCCGATGAGTGCACCAAGACCTACATTGCCAGCCAGGGTTGCCTGGATGCCACAGTTAATGATTTCTGGCAGATGGTGTGGCAGGAAAACACACGCATTATTGTGATGACCACACGGGAAGTAGAGAAAGGACGGGTGAGTAGCAGGAGCCTTGAGCCTGCCCTCTTATATCCTTCAACCTCTTTCTTCCTCTCCTCTTTCTCTCTTGCCCCTCTTCTGTCCATCCTTACTCTGCCTCCCTCTTTTGTCCACACAGAACAAATGTGTGCCCTACTGGCCAGAGGTGGGCAGCACAAAGGAATATGGTCCCTACCTTGTGGAGAATTCTGGGGAGCATGATGCGTTGGAGTACAAACTGCGGCAGCTCTGTGTGTGGCCAAAAAACGATGTGAGTTTCCCAAGGCAGGGCTTGTCACAATGCCTACAGGCCTAACAGTGTCTGTGTGTCTAAAGCTGAGAATTGCTGAGTGCAGTTGTGATCCTGCTGCCATATCACTCCCGTGGTCACTGTTCACCTGGTTTGGGTTGGTCAGTTGGCAGAAGGGCCAAGGAGTGAATGGGATCCAGAGACCCCCCTTTGACTTCAGATCCAGCTCTCCTAGGACAGAGGCAAAGCCTGTCCTGGCCAGGCCAGAACTGCCTGCAACTTTGCCAATGAGACATTCTGTTATTGTCAGGGTGAGCCTATGCGTCAGATCTGGCACTACCAGTACCTGAGTTGGCCTGACCATGGCGTCCCCAGTGAGCCAGGAGGAGTGCTGAGCTTCCTCGACCAAATCAACCAGAAGCAGGAGAGCATCCCCTGTGCTGGGCCCATTCTGGTACATTGCAGGTGGGTACAAAGGCTGGAGTTGAAGCCTTCTCCATCCCTCCTACCTGGGGAGGCAGGGAAGGTCTCTGTCCTGTTGCACGAGTCTTTCCCCAGGACTTGTGCGTGACGAACACACTAGCCCTAGTACTTCCTTTTGCCTCCTTGACATGCCCGCACAAATGAATGATGCTTGTTGCATCCCTGACTCCTGTGTGGTATTGCTGAATTACTAAGTGCTGCCTCCTTATCAGAAGCAGCTGCATTTTGCTTCAGGTCCCGGATTCATGCCTAGCTGCGTGAGTGTAGATACCATAGTGTAGGCAATTCTGACCACGGCTTGTCCTCTTCTTGCAGTGCTGGGATTGGCCGCACCGGGACTATCATCGTCATTGATATGATAGTGGAAACAATCTCCACCAAGGGTAAGAGGACTCTGCGGTGGCCTAAAATGTTCTGACCTACCCAGGAGGGTTGTGCTCTTAAGTAAGTCCCACATCAAATATCAGTGGGAGAGATCCTGCCCTGCTGGATATATGAGCTATATCGACTCACTGTAGCCTTAGCCTTCTCTGAGGTTGGGTTCTTCAGCCAGGGCCAGATTTGGAAGTTGCTGAGCAGGAAGGAGGGATGAGAGGACTCCTGTAAAGAGCATGAAGGGCAGCAGAGAGCTCCCAGCTGAGCTCCTCTGCTCCTGCTTTTGATGGAGAGTGGGAGAATGGAGGATGCCTGTAAGCATTTGTGGTGCCCTTGCTAGGACTGGACTGTGACATTGACATCCAGAAGACCATCCAGATGGTGAGGGCCCAGCGCTCTGGGATGGTGCAGACAGAGGCCCAATACAAGTTCATCTACATGGCCATTTGCCAGTTCATAGAGACCACCAAGAAAAAGCTGGAAGTCCTTCAGGTGAGAAAACGGACTCTACATTTCCACCCTGTGCCATCTGTGCCTTCATGAGGTTCGTCTGTGAGCCCAAGTGCTCTATTTCCTAAGCCTCAAATGAGCATTGGGACCTGCACAGACTGCAATGGCACACTGAGGTTTGAATTCCATTCCCACCCTTTAAAATTCAGTGGGACTTATTGGTAGCTCCAACCACTTCTGAGCCAGGAAACAGAGCAATAGGTTTTAATGCAGTTATTTCGACTATGTTCTGTGTAACTTCTCCACTAAGTACTGGTTAGTTAGAAGCTGAATTGAAGACAGGCATAGACTTTGCCCTCTCCTTCCCTGCTTGTCTTTCCCATCCTGGTTTTGTAGCTGCTTGCCAAACCCTTGTGGAAAGTGTAGGAAATCTTATTTCCTCCTGACCGCTAAGTAGCATATTTTAGCTCTCCCTGTAGCCTCTGGCAGCATCCAGCTGCTGTTTAATATTCTTTAGCTAACACGAAGCGCTATCATCAGGCCTGCCAGTGCCTCCAGTAGTCCCACCATTCACTTACATACAAGGAGCCACTAGCTTCCTTCTGTGACAGCAGTGGGTAGTGTGTACCCAGAGACTGCAGCAGCCCACCCACCTCCACCCACATCCTAGAATGATGCACTGGTAAGAGCTGTAGCTCTTTCGTATCTTTCCTGCTCCTCCCAGACTTCACTCTCCTCAGCTTGGCTTTTCTCTCCTGCAGTCTCAGAAAGGGAAGCCCAACGAGTCTGAGTATGGCAACATCGCCTACCCGCCTGCTGTGAGGAATACACACGCCAAGGCCATGAGAAAATCCTCTAAGTAAGAACTGCCCTCAAGCAGAGACTTTCTGCCGCGGACTCAGCAAGCATCTTCCTCCTGTTCACTTTCTTACTTGGTCTTACAGGCAGAAAGAGGAGTCAACAGTTTATGAGAACTTGGGGAAGAAGGAGGAGAAGGTGAAGAAACAACGCTCCTCAGAGAAGAAGCTGAAAGGCTCATTAAAAAAAAAATAAGCATATATTGCAGGTAGCCCCTTTTGGGGGTTTGAACCTGGGGTACAGGACTAGAGCTCATGTCCAGGCCAGTCTCTCATATCCCTTTCTTGTGGACTGGAATTAGACCTTCCCTGGTTCTGCCACGCAATATTTCAGAGCTATGAACCATAGTGCTTTCCAGCTCAGCTGACTGCCCTCTTTGTCCCTTGCTTGGACAGGTCAGCTAAGTCTCTCCCTGCCCCCTTCAGCACTCATTAACAGGAAAAAAAAATCACCTCCCATCTTTCCCTTTCTCTGTGAGCGCTGGCGACCAGACTCACCTCTGCTGCACCTGCACCGCCTCTGTTGCAACAGCACCTCTGCTGTTCTGTTAGGAAGAGCTTCCCAGGAGCTACATCTCCACCCATCATTGTGAGTTGGAGTTTAGCCTGGCAGTGTTCTGTTTCCCTAAAAGCTCATCTTGCAGAGAACTCTGGCATTTTGGCTCCTTCCAGCTTGTCAGTGATTCAACAGAAAACTTCCTTCTTCCTTAACCCTAACCCTCCTCACCACATTCCCTTGCCTGTCTGCTCTCTGGATTGTGTAAATATACCAGAATTTGATACGATAACTATGTTTTCTCCTTTTTCTGTAAATAAACATGTTTTTGTTTGAATACTGGGTCCTCAAAGTTTTCTCCATAATTTCTTTATATATATATATACACACACACACACATATATATATACACACACACACACGGGAGGCTACTCTTGCCTTCACGTACAGCCCCGCAGAAGCCTGCAAGAATGACTCTTCGCTTAACTTTCTTGTCTTCCTGCAACCTTCAGTCTCCTTAACAGAGGTCCAATGACTACTTTTTTTTGTGAGGCTTTGTGTGGTGCTATTTAGCAGGTAAGTCCAAGCACAGAAAGTTACCTGGGTCAAGCTCAGGAACAGGTTTTTGTACCTGTAACAAGTGATGATATTTGGAAAAAAAAAAATTTCCCCTCTCAAGTCCATGGTCATTTTATCTTCTGTTTGGGTGGTGTCCAACTGACTTCAACAGTAAGTCATGACTAAGGGCTGCTTCAGCAAACAGAGTAATTAACTGTGATTCCTACTTGTTCCTTCCTATGCAGCACTAGCAGAACTACAATTCCATCTTTATGGAGAAAATAGACAATGGACTCTGCCATGACTGCAATGTGGCATTACTACAGAATCACAGAATGGCTGAGGTTGGAAGGGACCCCTAGAGATCCCGCTGTTCAAGCAGGGACACCTAGAGCATGTGGCACAGGGTGGCATCCAGGCCAGTTTTGAAGATCTCCAGAGAAGGAGACTCCACAACCTCTCTGGGCAGCCTGTGCCAGGGCTCTGTCACCCTCACAGCAAAGCTCTTCCTCATATGAAGATGGAACTTCCGGTTTTAATTTGTACCCATCACCCTTTGTCCTGTCACTGGCCACCACTGAGTTTGGCCCCATCCTCTTCACATTCTCCCCTCAGGTATTTATACATATTGATAAGATCCTCTCTCATTTTTCTCTAGCCTAAACAGGCCCAGCTCACTTAGTCTTTCCTCATACAATAGATGCTCCCGTCCCTTAATCATCTTTGTCGCTATACACTGAACCCTCTCTAGAAGCTGCATGTCCCTCTTATTGGGAGCCCAGAACTGCACCCAATACTCCAGGTGTGACCTCACCAGAGCTGAGTAGAGATGGAGGATCACCTCTCTTGACCTGCTGGCAACACTCCTCCTCATGCAGGCCAGGATCCCACTGGCCTTCTTGGCCACGAGGGCACACTGCTGCCTCATGGTTAACTTGTTGTCAACCAGGACTCCCAAATCTCTTTCCATGGAGCTGCTTTCCAGTGGGTCAATCCCTAATCTGTACTGGTGCCTGGGGTTATCCAATGTCCCTGTGAATGGCAGCACAGCCCTCTGGAGTGTCGGCCCAGTTTGGTATCATCTGCAAACATGCTGAGGGGGCACTTTTCACCTCTTCCAAATCATAGAAGAACAAGTTGAAGAGCATTGGGCTCCATACTGATCCCTGGGGGACCCTTCTACTCCTGTGGTGGGGTCACCACTACTTCATGGTTTTGTGAATGTCAGAAAGCACCACCAAGCACTGCAACTCATCCTTGCTGGTGTTAGAATCGACCTTGGCTTGATCTTTAAAGCTTTGTTAATCAAAACTAAGCCCTAGCCTGTAACCTGTATCCAGAAATCATATGGGACAAGGGTGAGACAGTTTGAATATTGTCACAGGTGCAGACCTGAACCTTTCATGGCATTTGGCTTTGATCATATGAAATACGCAGGAGAATCTTTATTATGCAAGTATAGACAGTGCTTAAGTTGTGGGTATTTGATATTGAAAGAAAAAGATGAATCAGGTGGTGGGGCTAGGACCTGGTTAGAGCTGGTGGCTGGAAGAGTTCCATCTTGGGAAAGAAAGACTAAACTAAAATTGGCAGTGATCTAGGACCCAGACCAGGACAGCTCAGGAATTTGGGACATATGATTGCATCTGGTCTTAGGGACATGTTGGCCCTGTCTGGGAAGATAACAAGATTCGGAGACGTGAATAATCAGTAACTATCAGCTGTCAGACGCAGGAGCTGAGCACTTTCAAAGTCTATCTGTAATTTTCCCCTGTTTTGCTGTGAGGACTCAGGTTCTCTCCTCTCAGACTTAAACAACAAATCCAGATTGAAGAGGGGAAGCAGAAAGGAAGAATGAGGCATACCTTGAAATCTGATATCATAGAATTATAGAATCCTTAAGGTTGGAAGAGACCTTTGGAGATAATCTAGTCCAAGCCCCCTGCACATGCAGGGTCACCTACAGCACGTGGCACAAGATTGTCTCCAAGTAGGTTTTGAAGATCTCCAGAAAAGAAGACTCCACAATCTCTTTTGGCAGCTTGTTCCAATGCTCTGTGATCCTCATTGTCAAGAAATTTTTCCTTAAGTTTGTGTGGAACTTTTGGTGCTTCAGTTTGTGGCCATTTCCTCTAGTTCTGTCAGTGGCCACCAGTGAAAAAGAGGCCAGCCTCATCCTCCTCACTGCCTCCCTTGAGGTACTTATACACACTGATCAAGTCCCCTCTCAGCCTTCTCTTCTCCAGGCTGAACAGACCCAGCTCCCTCAGCCTCTCCTCATAGGGCAGATGTTCCAGGCCCCTGATCATCCTCGTGGCCCTGCGCTGGACTCTCTCCAGCAGCTCCACATCCCTCTTGTACTGTGGGGCCCAGAACTGGACACAGTACTCCAGATGTGGCCTCACCAGGGCTGAGTAGAGGGGCAGGATCACCTCCCTCGACCTGCTGGAGATGCTCCTCTTAATGCACCCGAGGACCCCATTGGCCTTTTTGGCCACGACGGCAAACTGCTGCCTCATGGTCAACCTGTCATCCACCATGACACCCAGGTCCTTCTCGGCAGAGCTGCTCTCCAGAAGGTCGGTCCCCAACCTGTACTGGTGTCCGCAGTTATTTCTCCCCAGCTGCAGGACCCTGCACTTGTCTTTGTTGAACCTCATGAGGTTTTTCACCACCTGTTGTCCAGCCTGTCCAGGTCCCTCTGGATGGCAGCGCAGCTCTCTGGGGTATCAGCTACTCCTCCCAGCTTCGTAACATCAGCAAACTTGCTGAGGGAGCACTCTGTGCCTTCATCCAGATCGTTGATGAATAAATTGAACAGGACTAGACCAAGGACTCACCCCTGGGGGACACTGCTAACTACAGGCCTCCAACTAGACTCCACACCGCTGATCACTACCCTCTGGACTCTGCCATCCAATCAGTTCTTAATCCACGTAGACGAGTCCACTCATTTAACCCACGCTTCTGGAGCTTGCCCAGGAGGATGCTGTGAGGGACGATGTCAAAAGCCTTGCTGAAGTCCAGATAGATGACAGATACATGACATCCACCGTTCTCCCCTCAACTACCCAGCCGGTCTTTCCATCATAGAAGGTTATCAGATTAGTTAAGCATGATTTCCCCTTGGTGAATGCATGCTGACTACTCCCGAGCACCTTCTTGTCCCCTACATGTTTGGAGACAATGGCCAGTATGAGCTGTTCCATCACTTTTCTGGGGATGGAGGTGAGGCTCACTGGCCTGTAGTTGCCTGGGTCCTCCTTCTTATCATTTATGAAGACCAACATGACACTGGCTTTCTTCCAGTCCTCTGGCACCTCCCTTGTTCTCCAGGATGTTTCGAAGATGATGGAGAGTGGCTTAGCAATAACATCCGCCAGCTCCTGCAGCACTCTGGGGTGCATCCCATCAGTGCCCATGGATTTGTGGGTGTCAAGTTTCCCTCGGTGCTCTCTAACCCAATCTTCCTCTACCCAGGGCAAGTCTTCCTCTCCGCAAGCACCTTCTCTGGTTTCTAGGGTCTGGGATTCCAGAGGGCTGCCCTTGGTAAACACTGAAGCGAAGAAGGCATTCAGTAGCTCTGCTTTTTCTGTGTCGTTGGTAACCTGGGCACCCACCTCTTTCACCAGCAGACTCACGTTTTCCCTAATCTTCCTTTTGCCATTAATATACTTTAAAAAGTTCTTGTTATTTTTAATATCCCTTATCAGATTTAATTATAATTGATCCTTAGCTTTCCTCGTCACATCACTGCATTCCTATATTCCTTCCAAGGGGCCTGTCCTTTTTTCCACTTTCCATATACTGCCTTTTTCTGTTTGAGTTTTGCCAGCAGCTCCTTCCTTACCCCCGCAAGCCCCCTACCCGCCTGGCCGAACTTCTACTCAAAGGGATGCACCTGTCCTGAGCGTGGAGGAAGTGCTGCTTGAATGCTAACCAGCTCTCTTGGGCCCCCCTTCCTTCTAGGGCCCTAGCCCATGGAATTCTTTCAAGCAAGTCTCTGAAAAGGCCAAAGTTGGCCCTCATGAAGTCCATGGCTGCAAGATTACTTACAGCCCTCCTGTAAGTATATCCATGCAGCCTGTAAAAAGAGTGGAAGTGTGAAGTACTTCCCTGGGAGATGGTTATGTGAAACAACTACCACTCTATAACCCATCTGGAAGCAGAGAAAAAAAATGCATCTTTTTCACCCTGTGCTGTTTCAACACATAAGCCCACACTCAGGCATTTTGACTGAATGAGGGAAGTTACTCTCTCAACCAGACAGTCAGAGGATGATGGGCAAAGATGCAGCTCAGGCTAAGCTGCCTGCTTTGATTCGGTGCCAAACGCACTAACAGAGGCTGGGCAAGATCTGCCCACATGCAGAGGAGTGAGCAAGCAGTGCGGATCCTGCAGCGGCACGAGCCACGCAGCATATGCTACAGCTTTCCTCGAGACACCACTGTGAGACGCAGATACACCACTCATGCCCTCACCAAAGGATCTACCCTATTGTTAGGGCAAGAGCTTCCCTTGTTTGAGTAGGAGACCGTCACTGAAGGGGAGATGGGAACGAGTCATTAGTCCCAAAAACCCAGGCAAAAGCTCACGCTTTGTCTGTTCTCCAGGCAAGGGGAGTTTTGGGAAGCAGGTGACAGCAGCAGCGCTGATGCCAAGTGCCCCAGCACGCTGGGGGATACTCTACCCTCTTGCAGCCATCGGCTCTGTGGGACACAGGCAGTGGCAGAAACCGACGCACTGGTAATCCCATCCTCTGGAGCTGGCTGTGGAACATGTGGTTGAGAAGTTGCTGCTGCTGGAGAGGGATACCTGAGAAGCAGGCAAGCAGGAGCAAGACATTGCTCACTCTCATTTAACACGTGTTGGGAAGTGCTGGAGAGACAGAGGACAGCAGTGTACAGACAAGTCTGCTTTCCGCGTACTGGACCTCAGTCTCACTCACAGGGGAGCTAACAAGTGCAATTGCTAAGAAACCCAAACACAGGGAGTGCTTGTGGTGGAAACAAGGAACAAAGAGGTAAAACTGAAACCTGGGGCAGTGGCTTGTGTCCCACCTCTGGGCAATGCCACCTTCCCAGCACTAGGCGACAGACTCACTCATGAGGCAACATCTCATTTTGCTTTAGTCTCTTCCAACCATTCTGTGACTCTGTGATTCTGTGAAAAAGAGCTGTATTGCCAGAGCCCAGGACCCAGTAACTGCATGCTGCTGCAGGGTGGAAAAGCAGGTAAACCTAGGCTCATCTTAGCCTCTCTCCTGAGGATCCATGAGGAAAGTAAGAAGAAAGTGGCCTTGGTCACTCACACAGCCATCTGCTCATCAGGGCACCACCCTGTGATGTAGCACCAAAAACTCTTGCTTCTTTCCCACAGCAACCTGATTTGGCTTGCAATCAAGTACTGCTCCACAAAATAACATATACTTCTTTTTTAGTCACTGAGCATACTTAGACACAGAATATTTTTGTTGTTGTTTTAATTTTTACAAATGTTTGAAAGAATCACTGAGCAAACAGTGACACAAACAGGGATTCCAGCAGCTATCGATGCCCAATGAAATACATTTTTTGAGTTTAGCTCCATTCTTTTGGGATGAGGAGGGACAGAGAACCAACATTTACTAGAAAAGCCTGGCAGAGATGGCAGCAAAACTCACCAACTTGAGGGGGGGGGATAAAAAAAAGGTCTGAGGCTACTGTATAGAAATCCAGACCTCAGTGGAATTTATTAGAGGGGAATTAATAGATCCGGATGGGCTCTCACCAGTAAGTAAATGTAACTGGTGAGTTAAGGAAGAGTTTACAGCTGCTCAGCTGCTGTACAACCCAAATACACGTATAGGTCACCACAGCTGTACCTGGGGCAGGAGAACCAAAGCTGGCTGCTAGGTTGAGAATTCCAAAATGAGGGCAAATGATGCTAGTGGAGGAAATTCCAAGTTCCCCACAGACATCTTCTGCTGGTCAGTGCCAGTGGTCCTGGGAAACTTCAGTTCTTTCATTTCTTCCCTTGTTTGAGTAGGAGACTGTCACTGAAGGGGAGATAGAAACGAGTCATTAGTCCCAAAAGCCCAGGCAAAGCTAAGACAGACCCTTCCCGCCAGAGTGGGAGACAACACCCAAAGGATTCAGGTTTCAACCCTGGCAAACAAATGCCTTTTCCAAAGCCCCTTAAGTCTGCTGGGAGGAATAACAAGAAGCATGAGAGACCTCCTGGAAAAGGAATCGTCTCTGGCTTTCTCTCTTTAAACTGCAAGCTGCACACTAGTAAACTCGCCTGGCACTGCCTCATCCAGCAGCGCTGCACAGATTAGGCCGATGCCGAAACTCCTCTAGCTCCGAAAGCACGAAGTGAGGCACATTGGCATGGACTGGAAAACTTTAGGAAAATCAGTGATAATGAGAAGAGAATGTTTCCTACACTCAGCTAGCTGCCTGTTGGCAGCCCTCTCTGGTCACCCTACACGCAGGATAAATCCCAGGACACTCCTCAGCTCACTACTCCTGCCTTCCTTCTCCACTGGACACACACAGTTCCAATTCCTGAACATCTGTTACTTGGTGCAGCTGTTTGTGTGGCCCCTGCAAGGAAGGAATGCAAGTTTCATATCACAACCGGGGCCTAAGATAGAGATGGATTCAATTCTCTCCAGACAAAAAGATCCAAGGCAGCAGCATCCCAGACCCCAGGCAAACATGCCCACCCTCTTTTCAAGTCCTCAGAAAAGGATCAGAATAAAGATCAGTGCCTTACCTTCCTCTGTGTGCCAGGAGATGCATTAAGGGGATGGAGGAGGAAAAAAAAAAAAAAAATAGTAATTAGATTTAACACACTTATTTTCTGTAGCAAGCAAGGCTGCTCCCTGCTTGGCTCTACCCTCTTGCAGCAAGACCTTCCCAGAAGAGAGATCCTACAGCTCCCAAAACCACTCCAGGAAGGGAGCCAGCTTCCCAGGAAGGTGTCTGTAAAACCACTCCCAGCGGCCCTCTGCCCCTTTACCTGGTGAAGGCCTCATCCTGTAGGTTCAGTACCAGGTTATCTGCTGTAAGATACACACGGTTTTGTGAGGCGGCAATCTGGAAAAGACATAGGGAAAAAGAGCATTAATAAAGAACCTTTTCCCCCCTGCAAGACACAGCAGCTTTGCACTTTTGAACATGATGTTTAATCTTGCTTAGGCCTTTGCCAATGAGGGGAGAAGTAAAATATGGAAAAGGAACCACCTAGGAAGCAGAATTGGCCTGTCCACAGTTTAGGCTCAAGGTATGTTTAAGTACATTTAAAAAGAACAGAAGATTCTTGCATGATAGTCCTTTACTTTAGACAACTAAACTAATGAACTAACAATTAAGCTGTTAGCCTGGTATTTACATTTGAAATCAGAGTATCTATGCACCCTTGTTTGCATTTGCTTCACATCTTAGTTATGGCAATGCATTTCCCCAAAATAGCTCTGTCATGTCCAGACCTCCCTCTCCAGCGCCATCAGACTTCCTAAAACGAGCGCTCATTCTTTCTCGCTGCCAGACAGATCTTTGATCCCAGGCTTTGATCTGTTTCCCACTCATCAGCCTGCAGGAAACCAGGAACTTTTGGCAGCCGCAGTTGGATGTGGGTGATGGAATCTGATGTGGATCTGGCCTCGTTAGGTGTCGAGCAGAAGCTTGTAGCCTCGCACCCGACTGCCAGTCGGCAGGTAATCGGCTCGCTATCCGAGCGCAAAAGGGCAAGGGTTGAGCAGGAACAAATGTCAGGACAGGAGAGTCGCATTCGCCTTAAAATCATCATGTGGCCACTGGCTTGGGAGAGGCGGCACATGGAAAAGCAGCAGAAAGAAGGAAATTCTGCACCCACCACTCACCGTTTTTGAAATGTTCTGAGCAGCACGTATTTTACGTAGCTTGATGTAGCCAGGATTCCTGCTCAGGGCTTCACCGAGGTACAGGGCAGCAGGAGTTAAAGAAAAAGCTGCTAGCAGAAGCCCCCGCTCTCAAGGAACTTTCTCTAATCTGCACCATCAAATGTTGTGAGAAAAATGATCTATCCCAGTTGTGCAGACCTCTGGGTAGGGATAATTTTACTTCCCCAAACCAGGAAAAACAAAGTTATTATCCCACACAACTGACGAAACTTAAAAACTTACCCAAAGAGTCGAGGTTCATGGTCTATTCTGATCTTACCTGTAATCTTGGACAAGTCCCTCTGCAGACTACTGCAGGAAAAACAATACAGCTTGAGTAGATCTCTGCCATCCCACCAGTCTCCTGAATGTGAACCTAAACACAACACTGCAACCGCCAGACTCACAAGCCACCTCCCACAGAGTCTCCCCAAAAAGGATATCATCTTGGCAGCCGTAGCTTCTCCTTCAGCCTGAACAATCTTCTGCTTCTGCTCCTGCTTTGCTTTCTCCACCAGGAACTGGGCACGCTGAGCCTCCTGTTGGGCTGTAGGGGGAATGGCCAAGAGAATCAAAGCAGATCCCATCCTCCCAAGCCCTCCAGCAGGAGCCTGCAGCTGGGCCTGCCTCGTGCTTCCCGAGGGAAGGAGGGCAGTCAGGAGCCACACTCACAACCAAGAAATGCATCTGAACACGCTGTTTTCTAACGAACAAGGACTGTACTACCACAGTAAGAGATAGTCCCCATTTGGAAGCAGAAGCCCTACAGCAGAATTCAGAAGCTCCATTCCCTTAGCAATGACCCAACATTTTCTGAGAAAACTTGTAAAATAACCCTTGTAAAAACTTGTAAAATCCTTGTACAACACCAAGGAAGCCCAAATCTACAGCTTTTCAGTTGCATCCATACAAGAGCAACAACCAAACAAAATCAGGCCTCTTTGTTCAACAGAAAACAAAAAAAATGGTGGCAGAAAGCCACCACTTCCTGGTGGAAATGGAACTCACCCACTTGCTTGGCTTCCACGGCTGCTGTGTATTCACGACTGAAGCTCAGCTCTGTGATAGCCACATCATCCAGGATGAGGCTGAAATCCTTGGCTCTCTCCGTCAGTTCTCGACGGATGAGCAGAGACACCTGAACGTAGAGGGAAGAGTGAGACACAGAGGCTGCTGCTCTCTTCCCATGTGCTCCACAAGGGAAGCCCAACAGCCCCTCGCCGTTCATTCCCACTGGGCCATGGGGAGGAATTACCCCAAACCACCTGTTACCTATGAATTTGCATCTCTTCACTAAATTGCATATTCACAACTACCTACAAAACTTCTACAAGTAAATATAGCTGATCTATAATTGTTAATCGTTATATATAATTAAGTAATATTGCAAAAAAACCCACCACTCCAAACCTTAAGAGTTTCCTATTTTCATAGCCTATCACTTGTAATTCCACAGTTCCCACATGTGTTTTCTCAAGAATTTCTTTCTCCCTCTTGAATGTCATCGTTTTGGTTTTAACTGTCTCCTCACCCTTATATTCAGATTTAGAAAATAAGAAATCCTGCTCCTCACCACCATCCATTACAGACACATCCTACCTAGCGTGGCTACTCCAAATTTTCTAATCTCTCTGTATGACAGGAGACTTTATGTATTTTAATTTATATATGTTCATTTATTCTGCTTATCTCCTGGTTTGCCAGTGTCTATCAGACAGGCTGACAAGTCCCAGACAAAATGTTGATTTAAATGGAAATCACTGCTGCAGCATTACATCCCTGTCCACTCTAGCATTGGCTTTCAGTTTATGGCAGCTCTTCACTGAGCTAAATTCTGTAATGATGCCAGAACGCTTCACAGTGAGCACAGAACTAGGTAGAGTCACTTCATCTACTCCTGAACATTAAGGGCTTCAACATTTTTCACTCTGCAGTCACCAGTACTGGAAGAATTTATGCCAGCAAAGGAAAAAAAAAAAAAACATTTGTTGGTCCTCACTGCTTCTGATAAACCTAAATCAATGGCAGACGTTGCTTGTTTGTTGCTGTCACATTCTCCCTTTTCTCCTTACACAAGATTTATAACAAACCTCATCATACAGCCCAGGACAGAATCTGAACCCCCAGTTCAATTATCAGGGTAAGAGATGCCCTCTCTTTGCTTTGTCCTCACAGATCAAAAAGCAGTTGAGAGATGCTTTGTATTTTGTTTTCCCAATAACTCTAGCGCAGATCTTGCCTACACGCTTTTGAAAGAAGCTTAAGTAATAACAAAATTCCTGGCAATCAAGCTTTTAGAAGGCGAGTTTTCCAGGGGAGGCATTTTTCCCTCCTTGGCAATTATTAGCATTTTGAAAAAAACTGCATTTTGCTTCTCTGGAAGAGCACTGCCCATCACTGATAGCTTATCACTTTATTAACACCTAATCCACATTTTTTTTTTTCAGATCCTTTAGAACTGTTTAATTTGGCTTTGACAGCTCTCCTGGGGCCCACGCAGGGTCAAGCATTCATTTTTAAAGCCTGTTTTGCCATTACATGTGGCCTGGGAGACAGGTCAGCTCTCCCTCCCCTATCCCTATACCGCAGGGTTGTTTTTTTTTTTTTTTTCCTTAGGTATCTACTGAGCGTCCACTTTCCTTCCCACAGCCTAGTGACGCACTCCTGGTGTTTGTCTCTCTATTGAAATGAAACTGTAAGCAGGGCAGAGCTGCACATCTTTCCCATTTGAATGCTTCTGCCTAAAATAAGCTGTCTTATCTGCTGCAGCATTTCCCATGCCTGCAGGTGCAGAGGAAGCTGAGGTTATTTACTCTGGAGGAGACTCAGGGGTGGCCTTATTCCCCTCTACAACTACCTGAAAGAAGGTTGTAGTGAGACTGGTGTCAGTCTGCTGCAAAATAACTACTGACAAGACAAGAGGAAATGGTCTCAAGTTGCGCCAGGGGAGGTTCAGGTTAGATATCAGGAAGAATTTCTACACAGAAAGAGTAGTTAAGCATTGGAACAGGCTGCGCGGGGAAGGGTTTACAGTTCAACTCAATGATCTTGGAGATCTTTTCCAACAACGACTCAGTGATTCTGTGAACCGGACGGCACGACTGCCCTGCGGAGTCACCTGGGCTCTCTGCGTGATGAGCTGTGAGGCATTGAACTTGGCCACGACGCTCTTGAGCACCTCGTTGACGATGGAGGGCAGCACCCGCTCCTCGTAGTCAAGGCCCAGGCGCTGGTACATGCTAGGCAGCTCCGCAGCATTGGGGCGCGTGAGGACGCGCAGCGAGATGTTCACCATCTGCAAGTCTGCATGGAGTGCGTGTGAGCGGGCACCCCCCGGCCCCCAGCGCCCCCCACACGGCCGCTCTCACCTTTGGAGCCCGTGGGCGAGGAGATCTTGCGCGGGCGGGCGCGGATGTCGTAGATGATGGGATACTGGAACCAGGGGATCCTGCGGGAGGGACAAGGGCGCCTTACGGAGGGGTGCGTGGTGGGGGGAGGGTTCGGGGAGCCGGCGCGGGGCGGCCCTACCTGAAGTGCAGCCCCTCGGCGAGAATCGTGTCCTGCTGAACGCCGCCGATGCGGTTGAAGAAGATGGCGCGCTGGCCGCCCTCCACTGCGGGGACAGGGCAG
Source organism: Crypturellus undulatus (assembly GCA_013389825.1). Taxonomy (NCBI): domain Eukaryota; kingdom Metazoa; phylum Chordata; class Aves; order Tinamiformes; family Tinamidae; genus Crypturellus; species Crypturellus undulatus. Next base: position 796,923 of record VWPW01005292.1, on the reverse strand, counting down.
GGGCAGCGTGAGCGCGGCGGGGCCCGGCGGCGCCGCAGCCCAGGGGCGCGGGGCCGGGGCGGGGGGGCACTCACCGATGAAGAGCGACTCGCGCACGCCGTAGGCCAGCGCGCCCGCGCCCAGCAGCA
>VWPW01005292.1:780748-796448 GCA_013389825.1 Crypturellus undulatus | reverse complement strand
CCCGGGGGGGAAGCGGCCCCGGAGGCAGCGGCGGCTCCTGGTGGTGCTGGAGGGCGCGAGCCTGGAGACGGTCAAGGTGCGGGCCGGGCTGGGCCGGGCGGGCTGGGGCCGCGCCGAGGCCCTGCCCGCGCCCAGCCGCGCGCTTTGCCCCTAGGTGGGGAAGACGTTCGAGCTGCTCAACTGCGACAGGCACCGGGCGCTGCTGCTGCGCAGCGGCCGCGACCCCGCCGAGGCGCGGCCCGACATCGCGCACCAGGTACCGGCCCGGACACGGCCCCCGCGCCTGGCCAGTGCCCCGGGCCTTCCCCGCCTCCTGCAGCGTCTTTATGCCCGTGGGTCTGCACATCTTTTATGTGGGCACAGGCTTTCTTGCATGTCGCTCTGTTTCTGTGCATTTGCCCGTGGCCTTGCTTCCCTGCGCTGTGGCAGCAGAACCTGTATGGGGCAGATGGGCCCCTTCTGCCTCAGTGCCAGCCCCTTCCTCGCTTTCGGGACCTAGGCCTCTACTTTTGCAATATTCTCCTCTTTTTAGGCTTTTTCTGTTTCCACTACTACATGTTTTTCTATTTCAGAGTCTCCTGATGCTCATGGACAGCCCGCTGAATCGGGCTGGTCTCCTGCAGGTTTACATCCATACCCAGAAGAACGTCCTCATTGAAGTCAACCCCCAGACCAGGATCCCAAGGACTTTTGATCGGTTCTGTGGTCTTATGGGTAAGCAATGCAAACTGCTCACCTGCCTCAAAACAATCGAGGAGGCCACAAGGGCAGCTAGCAAGGGTAGGGTTTTTGACAAGCATCAAAAAACTGCACTGATCTTAAAATGAGGAAAGATTGGAAAAGTAAAAATGTCTTTTTTTTCCCCTCTTGAAGTTCCAAGATGCATCTTCCAACTGTTCTTTCTTTATTGGAATGGGGAGGAACTGAATGAGGGCGTGCTTTTACTAGACTAACTTAATAAGCGATGTTTCCTGGGGATATTTAGAAAGTAGCAGGCCTTGTGTCTCATTTAGCTCTAATTGCTAGCCTGGGGATAAGATAACTGCAGCAAAAGAACATGCTGCCTAACTGATTTTTCTCCTCTCTCCTGCTAGTTCAGTTGCTGCACAAGCTCAGCGTTCGAGCAGCTGATGGGCCTCAGAAACTGCTGAAGGTAAATGTCCTTTGACTGTGTAAGGATTGTGTTGCAACACTTCTCCCCTGCAGCTAGGGATATTAGAGGGATTTTATCTGTGCAAACAGTGGACCTACCTACGTGGCAGATGTCTCACCTCTGCCCCCCTCCTCCTCCCATTAACTTCCTGCTTTCTGCAGGTGATTAAAAACCCAGTCAGTGATCATCTACCTGTGGGCTGCATGAAGATAGGCACCTCTTTTGCAGTCCCCAAAGTGTCAGACCTGCGCGAACTGGTTCCTGCAGGAGAGCCAGTTGCCATCGTTGTGGGAGCTTTCGCCCATGGGTCGGTAAGTGCATGTGTTTCCAGCGTTGGAAGGATCCCGCTCAGAACAGGTTACTGCGTTACTGTGTACGTGCTGTTCTGTTCCACTTCTTTGCTTGTTTCCCCCTCCCCGCCCTCCCACCCCTGTTTCCCCAAGGTTGATTTGTGTCAAGAAACTATTAATTTCTGGAAAACTTAGGTCTTGCCCCTCACAGGAGAGAGGGCAGGGGTGAGGGTTTTGAGGGCAGTTTGCTCTACTGCGACTTAAGACTTGCATGAAGCACAACCGTGTGGGAGAAACACTGTGCCCCTTCTGGCAAGGAAAGGGGAGAGGATTAAGTGAAAACATGCAACTTAACTTCTCTCTCTTGCCCCAGGTCAACGTTGACTATACAGAAAAGATGATCTCTATCAGTAACTATCCTCTCTCTGCTGCCCTGACATGTGCCAAGATTACTACTGCCTTTGAGGAAGCCTGGGGAGTGGTATGAACTTCTGCCTCTAGCTCTTGCCATGGTGAACTCCTTTATAGTGACTCCAGGTTCTGAGGGGGCTTTTTTATTCAGGCATGGACTTGGTGCAGCCTTCAACTCCTGGAAGGGAAAAGGCTTCAATTTCTTCTTTGTAGCTTTTGGAGCAATGAGACTCTAAAGGGACTGCGTGCTGTCTTTGTCCTCCCATTAAAGGTCACTTTTGATAAGAAGGCGTGTGTCTCTACTTTCTCATATTTCTTAAGAGAGGAGGTCAATCTGTCTTTATAGCAGAGGTGCAGCCCAAAGCTCTCTTAGAACTGAAGGTTCTTTGCTGGCCTAGCTACAGCTAGACCTGTAGCTTATGTTAATTGGTCCTTTAAAATTACCTTGCTCTCTGCTGGGAAACCATCCATCCTTCCCACATGGAGGCACCCCAGAGGAAAGGGCATGAAGCAGATATGAAAAACAGGAGCAATTTTTATCTTGGATGACAAACGTAGAAAAGTCAGAAGGTGGCTCCATTCCAATATAGTGCCTGCGTTGCGTGTCTTACAATCATCTGGTATCAGCAGAGAGACAAGAGTGTTCATTGGAGGGTTGCAGAGAGATAAGGCAACATAGAAAGTGGAGGATCTGGAAGGAGGATTCCTCCATACCCCTCTTTTAGGGTCTCTGACCCTGTGCTTTCTCTTTCCCCCTCCTCATGTTGAAAGAAGTCATACTTCAACACAGCAAACTTGGCAGGTGATGCTTTTGCTTCTGGAGTGTTAAATCAACTCCTAGAAATGCACACGTGGTACAATCTGGAAAAGAAAAGACAGCTGTTTGTTTTCATCTCTTTCACTTTAGGAGGTAACACTGATCCTGCACCTTGCCTCCTTGTCTGAGTGCAGGATCCTCTCTCTGTTAACATACTCTAACACCTTGTACACTCTTACCTTTTGGCTGCTATTCTGCCTTTTTTAGCTTTTCTTTTCGTGGCACCATTATTCTACGAATATAAGGCAACACCAATAATAAAGTGAAGAACAACACATGGCCAACGAAATAAATAGACCTGTACACCTGTAAAGAGAAAGGCATGGTTACAGATCAGCAAGCAGATCTGGGGCAACTATGCATAAGAAGACATGCAGGGAGAAAGGCTGTCCTTGTGAGGCTACTAAATACCTCCATCCATTTGTCCCAGGTAAAAAGGCAAAATGGCACCAGAGAGTAACCCATAAAGGTCCAGTGATGAGCCTGCTGCAACACGTAGAAGATGGGTTGCAAGACGGTGATGGAGGCCAAAGCACTCAGGACAGGGCTGTCCCGAACAAGGCTTATGATCTAGTTTAGGAAAAAAAAGGACAGCAAAATTCCTCTTAGTTGAATGTGGCTGTAGATGCAAGTTCTGCAAGCAAAATATCTATCCAGTTACATCAAATCAATAACCCATGCGTAAGGAAGTATCCCATCCTGCTCAAAGTTTTAATCCAAAGCCAATGAGATTAAACACAGAATGCTGTCCTCTCACACCGAGACTTAACACAGCTCACATGCATATCTTCCAGCTTCCCAGGTGCTCTTCAATTTCTCTATAGTTACGTGCTAAGTTCTCCGCTTTCTCTATCATGACGTGCTAAGTTCTCCAGTCTCCTTCCTGTCAGCTTCTACAGTAAATTTATGACTTGCCCTCCCAAAAGCAACTGACTTAACTCTTGATCAGGAGTGTTTGAGCACCAGTTTCAAAGTGAGAAGATGCATTTCATATTTAATCCATGGAAAGCCCTCCATGTGGCAGTTTCCAGGCTCAAGGGCACATGCCACCCCACTGCAGGAATTCAAAGTGCACCTGTCTTTCAACGATGACTATAAGCAACTCCATCTGAAAGCACACGAGGTAACCAGAGTGCAGTCCATGCCAAATGGCTAGGAAGAACAGAGCCAGTGCCTGTGACAGCAGTTTGTTACCCAGGAACTTCAAGCGCTTGAAGATGTAGCTAAAACAGAAAAGAAACCAACTCAGTGTCCTTCTAGGCTGCTGGCTCTCCTCCCCTGTCCTTGTTGGAGATGTAGGGCCCAGGAGATCATTTACTCTTGTATGTCCCTTTGGTGACAAGCAGGGAAGACAGCTCCTCTTACCATGGAAAAATGTAACTCAGTCCCTGTATTAAGTCTCAGCTAAGAGGGAGAAGTGGTCTGTCCCACAACACAAAGAAAGGAAGATATTTTACAGTTCAGGTGGCAAAAGCTGAACCAAACCCCAGTTGAGTCATTGCACTGCTCTGAATGAAGAGGCACGATGTAGAAGCCAGCTTTTGGAGCAGCCTGTTGTTTGACCAAGCGTGCCCCAGGGCTCATTATGGTTATGTTTTCATGTCTGCCCCCAAAGCCCCCTCTGCTTTTGCTATCTTCTACTTTTTGCCTGCATCAAATACTGACACTTTAGGTGGTATCAAAAAGCCTATCTGAATCAGTAATCTTTTTCAATAGGGCAGCAGCCAGGAACAGAATATAAGGAAGAGTCTAAGAACTGAGAACTGGCAGATTCTTACTCTAGCATTACCCTCTTCTGCCCAGAATCTCGGTTCCACCCAAAGCAGAAGTTACTGGCACGATACAGAAGTGGAGAAGTTTGTCCTGCTCACCGGGCCACCCAAGCATTGGTGTTGATGTTAAAAGAATTGATGGTCCCTGTGAACAAAGGCGTTGTCTCATACAGCCAGACCTTCATGTTGGCACAAGCATCCCACATAGGCTTTCCACTCTTATCTTTCCCATTGTACCCCAAACCAACAAGGATGCAGACACCTTCCTGTGGAAAAAAAGATAGGGGGAAGAAGAAAAGATAAGAAGAAAATGTCACCCTTTTTTGGCAAGACTGAATCAGGAAAGATTGGACTGTCACTCTGCTCAGTAGAAAGTGCTTACCGTTGCAGATGGAAGAAATGTATTAAAAGCTGCCTCCTTTCTATTCCTTTAGTTAGCCTTTGCTAATTTAGAGCAAGCTAAATTGATCTGTACTTATCTTCAGATATTTGAGTTATTTCCATTTAGTGTCAGGTCTAAGAACATTCTCCGTAGCTGCAAAAGTGCCGCCCTTCCTCTTTTTGTCTATTTCTGAAAGGACTTCTAGACTCACCGTAACAAGCCAGCAGGTTACGTATTTGTAGAGAATAATTTTGCCCCATATCATCACATAAAACAATCGGAACCAGAAAGGCTGCTCCTGCCAAGACAGAGTGAAACAGAATAAACAGATTGCCAACTCTTCCCAAGGGCTGTTTTTCCTCAAGGCTAACATTTTTTAGATCGTGCAGAGCAGCTAATACAGCAGTCTAGATAGGAAGATTCACTTCTAGCACTTCAGGAAAAGAACACAATTTAAGTGCCTTGAGCAGCACTGACTTGACTGGCAATAATGAGACAGAGTAGATGAGATCTTACTGGTGACTTTCATTTTAATCTAATCTGTGTGATGAGACTGCTACATGGAAGAGATTGCTAAACTACTAGTTTAAGTTTTCACACGTCATTTTACTTCATTTAGTAACATTTAGCTATAATAACTGCTTTGGGAAGACTTTAGGATTAGCACAATCATTTCTAGAATATATGCCCTCATTTGGGCACAGAAACACTGACACTGATTAGCACAATCATTTCTAGAATATATGCCCTCATTTGGGCACAGAAACACTGACAATCTGCAAATAAAAATTACTTGATAAGAGTTTTCTAAGAACCATCATGGTTCTGGTTAATTTCTAAATCAAATGAGTCAGTTTGCGGAGTCAGCTGTGGCATCCCTCTCCCCAAAATAATATTTTTGAGAGAATCAAGAAACTAAGTTGTTGTTGTTCTAAAGCTGGCTAGTACTCAAGGATAGCACAACTTGTAAAGTCCTCAAGATTTCACATTTTTTAAAAAAGATATTGCAAGTTACTCTGGCAAAGTTCTTTGAATGTAATGATTACAGGGATGGTCTTTTTAAAGGTTACAGAATATGTAGGTTAGGGTTCAAAGAGCAACAGGAATATCTAAAATTGATTCTTCATTTTTGGAATCTACAGGACAGACAACAAGACATCATTAGTTGTGAGAAGCCTTATTAGCAGTTGCTGATTTTTTTTTTTTTGAATTGAGGCAAACCTAAAAAATGAGTTTTACTCCTCCACTCGTGTAGATCCAGTGACCTCCAGAGGAATAGAATACTTCCATAGTCCAAACTATGGAACCACATTAATACATACCATGTAATCATCTGAGATGAGGTATTCATCAGTCACGTACAGGCTCGACAAGGTATAGATTACTAGAAATAGCAGGCCCAAACTCAGGCGCTTGAGAGCAGGCACAAAGCTGAGAAAGAAAAAAATGGAGGTCAAAGAAAAAACATTAGGAAGAGACTTCTAAGTTCATGATTCAGAGAACTGAAGTAGATATGAGGGGTTAAGGGAGACGGCGATAGGGAATCACCACATCCCCTGCAGCAGATGCCTCCGTTTGCAATGTTAGCACTACCAGGTTAGCACCAGGTCTGTGCTGAAGACGTCAAATGGCTGTTGACATTCATGCCCTGGAACAATTCTAGGACATTATGCAGAGAGTTTTTGAGCAACTTTTGAAAAAAATCCTTTCTCTTCTAAAGCACTTCTGGTTACAGTACTTCAGTGTCCAGATAAGAAGGCACTGCACTGCAGGCAACGTGGGAATGATTCAGTGAAAGGTGTTCTGGGGTCTGAGGAGGGAAAGAAGCTAAGTGTCTCTCATTACCTATTGGGTCTCTGGCCTGGAACGTCAGTCATCTCACCCCTTGCCAGTTTCTGATAGTCCGTCATGGAGAACTGAGGCCCCACCATGAAGGCACCATAGAAATAGGAGAATCCTGAGACCTCCAGCAAGGTAGGAACTCCCCGGACAGCAAATCGCGACTGCTCAGGGGTCAGGAACTCCTGTACCAAAGGGAGTGACATTAACATCATCCCAGGGATCTCATACTAGCTCTGGATGTTATGTTCTCAATCTATCTCCTTTATGGTCTAAGTTTTTATTCTCTCTCTATATAATGACCTTTCTATTTTCTGCATTCCACGTCCATTCCTCTCCCCACCCTTCTGTTCCCAACCCCTTTAAATAATGACAAGATCCAGCACTTGAGACCAACTGCACACATCTTTGCTCCTGAATAAGCTCCAAACAAGGGCTCTACTGACCTGCATCCCTTCCAGCACAGTAGACTGAAGAAGAGCAATGTATCTGACTTCTATCAGTCTCTGAATGCAACAGCAGGGAGGAGAGTATTGCAAAACCTTCCTGCTCTAGCATCCACACAACCTGATGCAAGAACATTATGTAAATTATTTGCCTTTAAATACTTGAAACTTCATCTCGGGAAACTTCAGCCAAACTTTGCTTTCTTGCAATCAGCAGTGATTCTGTTTACGCTAAAGACTGGGTGAGGCCCAAACATGAGATGTGGAACACAGATATATGAAGAAAAAATAAAAAGACTGTAACAGGTATTCTTTCCTACAAGCTGAGCTGTGTGACTTCTCTCACTGTTTGCTCTGCTTTACTTTTACAGCAATTATCCCACAAGAATATGAGACTAAACAAGGGAAAGGAAAAGGGGAACTGAGGTTCAGCCACAGTGGTCTGCAAGTTAAAGGAGCACTACTCACAAGTAACAGAGCATTGGGGATCACTGCTGGAGCAACGGATTTTTGAGCAGGAGATGGTGGGGAATTTAAGGATGGCAGAATAATATTCTGACCCGATTCAGCACTGAAGGGGCTTTACTCTAGATGTAATAACAACTACTTTCCACTCTGGAATTGGTGTCCTCATACACTCACCATTGTCCCTCTCTCAACTATGGCTTTCACCAAACAATGAATGCAGCTTCTTAAACTGTTTTTCTGACCTCTAAGCTTACTGGAATGGCAAGCAAAGGGGAAGGAAGAGTGAAGCAACGAGGGTTTTACTCACAGCATCTTTTCCTCCATCGTAATAATCAATCGCCAGACCTAGGGGGCAGAAACAACTAGGTGAAGACCTGTGATGGGCTGTCTGGGCTGAATAATCAGCCCCCTTCTCCTTGAGGAATGTCTTGCAGAGTGTATGAGCAGTGAGGAGCAATGACTCACCAATCAACTTCAGGGTCAGGACACAGTGTGGCATTGTCCACTTGATGTCATAATGCTCCGTGGCTGTAAAGTAATATCCAGCCATAAGGTATGCCTGAAAGAAACCATTGTGTGAATTATTCAGACTAATTCCTCCAACACTTTTTGATCTGTCTCCACTTTCCCTCCACAGTTGTTTTTGGGAAATAAAAAACTGAACAAAGGGCTCTTTTCTACAAAGAAATGCAAAAATAAAGAGAATTTTACCATCTGAAAGAAGAAAGTGGTGAAGACGGCAGTGATTGTCCGACCCATAAGTCTCAGGATGAGGAACTGCACTAGGACACATATCAGGGAATGGAAGAATTGCATCCCTGTGGGGAAAGAGAGGAAACAGAAATGATATTTCACCAGCTTCCCACTATAGGTCCCACTTCCACATGCAACAAACCCTGGGCCAGGCAGTGTGCTCTTTCACAACCCATCTTACCAAAATTGAAGTAAGCAATGGAGAGTCCTGTGAGCACATTGTACAGATGGATGAGGTAGGCCTCCTTCTGGAAGAGGAAATAGCGCTGGAACAAGGCAAAAGGATATCCTGAGTGGAGGGGAAGAAAAAAGATATAAATTGGTACAGACAAGCAGCGATGTTTGTAACGGTTCACATTAATGTTCTTGGCCATGTTACTAGGTAAATAGATAAAACCACAGATACAGATCATAGTATACATTCTTGACTTTAGATTTCTACCCTGAGGATAGATGCTAGACTCTACATATTCAAAAGAAGATAATATATTAACAGGAACAGTATTACACCAGAGTTGAAGTATAAGAAATTTTATGATTACAGTTTAGGGTCTCATCCAATAGATGAGCTAGATCATGCTGAAATACATGAATCAGATTTGTGCTGTGTTAAGAGGCTACTGAACTACCTTCTGACTCATTTCCAGTTTCTGAGATAAATATGATAAATGTGCCAAGCAGATAGATTAAAAAAAAATACTTTTTATGGTTAGCACCATTATGCTGTCCTGCAGAATTCAATCCCTGCTTCCACCACAGAATTCTTATATGATGCTGACCAACTTTAATACCAGCTTTCCCCAAGTGACCTCTAGTAGTTCATTCTCTCTTTTCTAATTCTTGGTTCTAATTCAGATTTGCATCTGATTTGTGGGCCCACAGAACTTTAACTTATGAATTTTATGAACTAATGAACTTATGACTTTCCAAACTTGGGTTCTTTCATCTTCATTTAAACCAAAGCCTGGCCTACTAAAAAGGAAAAAAGTCACACAACATCATATTGACACCCACACTGCTCACTAGCCTAGTTGAAACCAGTAGTGGTGGATAAATCTCTGCTACCTGAATAGTAGTAATGACATAATAATAATAGTAATAGCAGTAGGTAGTCATCTCTCATTGAACATTAATAAAAGGGGATGAAATGCAGGTTTTGCCAGGAAATGGTTGACAGATGGAACCTCTCCAATAAATAAGGCCAAACCACATAGTCATTACTACAAGAAGGAATTAATAACTCTGTTATTTTAGGTAAAATATATGCATCACAATCTGGCAAAGTTAATGTGCTGAGAGGTGACTGCAGGAGACATTTTATGGTCCTTTCCTTCCCCCCACCAAATCTCCCGGAAAGCAGTGACAGAATTTGAGAGCTCCGGGCTCCATTCAGGACCTGGCAGGCAGCACGGTGCCCTGAGCCCGCAGGGGTGCTCTAAACTTCTCCTCACTCCCTCAGCCTCCTGCCATCTTTCTTTCCTGTTCCCTTCTACGCTTGCAGCCTCCACCAACCTCCATGCTCCTGGCCTCCTTTTCGGTCTCAGTGACCAGCCAGGCGCCACATTCCCTAACTCTCTGCCCTCGCAAGGGGCCAGTCTTGCTCCTGGATTTGTATTCAGCCTTGCTCTTCCCTCCTTCAGAAACAGCTCCAAACTCCCGTACAAAATGCCTTATCCCAATCCTCCCTTTTCCTTCCTGCTCCACTCAAGCTCTTTATGCAGCCTTGTCATTCCTTCTTTTAGCTGGCTGACAGTTCTGCCCTACTTCCCCAATTGCTTCGAGTCTCTGTTTTTAGGACCCATTTCTCTGCTCCTCTCTTTCGCCCCTTACGCCCTTGCCTCAGCTTCACCTGCTATTTTGCCCTGAATTCCCCTGTTCCCCTTCCACAGTGGTCCTTTGGCAGCAGAGTCCGAAGTTTGCTCCTCCTCTCTCCCTGAATACCCTCTGAAGAGGAAAGAGGTAATTGTCAAAGAGAGTTCATCACACTAGCTCTCTGGGGATGCAAGAGTAATTCAAGGAATTAGAACGTTTCACATGATTAAAAGAAGAAGGAAAAAAAGTATCACCTGCCAGTCTCATACAGAGAAACATATAGACAGGAATCTCTCTTCTTACTGTTTTTTTTTTTTAATTTTAGTTTTATTATAAGGTAGACACCACTTGAAGTTTAACAAACATTTTAACAGCTGCCAACAGCTTTGTAGAATGGCAAATGCTAAGAAACTAAGAGGTGTTACCATCTGTTTGGATCAAAAGTTAAAATACTGGAATACTTGGAAAGCTACTGATATGTACAACGTATATATTTCTGAAAAACAATAAAAATCTAGATCTTGGTTTTGTATGACATAGGTGCTGTTCACGTTCAAAAGTCACGATTTTTATGGTATCAGAGCAACGTGGTGGCACTCTGGACTGCAGTTTAGTTGCAGTTTTGCTCACGCCCAGTTTTTGAGATCATGCAGTTTTCAGCCTCACTTTTCAATCCTATACTGCAGACAAAACTCCCAAATGGTAGTGAATACGGAATATCAATGAAGATCCTATTGCGGATAGCGAAGAAAACAATCTAAAAAAGCACAGAAGTAAGGATCAAGAGGCTGGATTCGGCAGAATAAATTTCTACCAATTCCAAGAAAAGCAGCGTTATTAAGTTTGCCACATTCTGGAATGGGTGATTAAGATGATAAGAAGCCTATCCTTTTTTTCCCCACCCGCCAAAAATACACCTGCAAACAAGGGTATCAGAAACAAGGGTATCTTTGTATCTCTGTTCCCTTTATTTCCCCTTTTTTACGTACTAGTTTCATTTTATATCCAAGACAGTATGTCAGACTTCCAACTTTTACTCCTTCCCTTCTTCTAATCAGTTAAATCCACCCTTACAAAATCCAGCAGATCAGTAGTCTGCATATCCTTGTAAGAATGCTAAAACTAAAAGGAATGGGGCAAAGGGGAGAAGACGTGTTCAAATGAAAGCCTTGCTTGTATTTTGATTTCAAAACTGTTCTCTTTTTCTGTCTATGATATTGCTTACCCCAAGATTAAGCGAAATCTACACCTTGTTTAACGCTGGGTCTGTGTACTCCGGTAATTCAGAGTAATTCAGCTCAGGAGCATGCTTTTTAAGTCCACTTACCGGGCTTTGGTTTGCCCAGCAGAGCTGTCTCAGAGCACATGAACTGTATTCCTTCCAGATTAAACTGAACTGAAATTGGGCTCCAGCTACTAATGGCTGCTCAGTCCATGGGACCAGACTTGAGCAAGTCCAAAATAAATCCCTACAAGTCATGCAGTGAGGACATCAGGTACTGCACACAACATATCACCTGCTCTACAGATCTGCTCCTATAGTGGCCTCTTGTTAATGTATACATTGTATGAAGCATTACACAAGTCTCCAATTTATTCATTTATTTATTTACTTCAAGGAATAAAATGTATTTGAAGTTAGGAGTTGGAAAAGAGGCAGGACAGAGTGGACTGATTGTGACAGCTATGACAGGTCAGTGCTCTCTTACCCCTGTTCCTATCTCTTATCCATTGAAATGAGTCAGCAAGGCTGAGCCCACCTTAGGCTAGGTTCTTGATTGGCTCGTCAGCTTGGCAGGTGATCTGGGATAAGCGATCGCCCATCAGCGCTCACTGCGTGAACTTCATCAAGCCTAAAAACCTAGCAGATGCAGAGGGCAAGGGGAAGCAGAAGATGTGAGACAGCGCTGGGAGGGCACAGGGCAAGACGTGTGTCAACAGGGCAGGCGTTATGCAGCATCCACTCCGTGTGAACAGTGTTGCCATGTGCAGGTCACTGTTGCGCACGTATATTGGGACACACGTGCCTGGTGCTGGTCCTGGCTAGGTTGGAGCAGATCTGCAGGGTCAGTTCTGGCTAAGGACCATCAACAGTATGTTGCCCCCCTGCCATTTTGCAGGAGAACATGCCAGGTATCTTGCAAGCCACGGTATAATAGCATGACCTGATAAGCACCTCTAATTTTCTGGGATCACTCTCTCTTTTACAGTTCGCCAGGAACTTAAAGCCTAGATGAACAGCAGGGCCTTCTGCAGAAAAGAAACCTGCCCCCTTCCACAAAGCAGTTAGAGAAGCAACTCCAAACTCCTTTTCTCTCCTTCCCACAGCTGGGGGGCCTCCTTCCCTCTGTCCTCCAAGAAGCTGTAACCCCATTCATGTGGGATGCTCACTCCAACAACCTGGAGGTTCCTCTATTAGTCTTTCATGCTGACCTAGAGGCCTTTTCTCTTCAGCGAACACTAGGCCCTGATATTAATACTGAAGAATACAAGGCAGAGCACACGTATCAGAAGTTACACGTGATCTATATACTAGACACACCAGATATTTAAAATAAAAGGATCCAGATCCATGTTTTAAGCAATACTGCTCTTGATAACATTGCCCAATTACAGCCTAATTGGCTCAAAGATTTTTTACGCAAATTGTCACTACATGAGAAGTCTGAAGTTGTTTTTTAAATCTCATACAATCAGAGTAGTAGGCTTCATTCTAGTTGTATTCCCTGCTCCAAAATTACAGATGTACAAAAGGTATTTCTTTGATTTAAATGCAAAGCTGTGCATAAAACTCCCATTATTTTCTTCATAATAGCCTTCCTTGGTTCAATGAGAAGGGCTGCCCCTTAGGGCTACTGCAAAGCCTGTTTGTTGCTCCTCCTTCCTCCTTCATGTTCTCTTGTTCTGTCTTGTCTTAAACGCTTTTTTTCTCTCCTCCTTCAGTAGTGGCTGACTTAACAATTTTAAATCACATAATTTTGGTTATTTCAGATCATGACTAGGTGAATACCCTTTTTCTAAAGCAGGAGAATTCACTAAGACTATGTTTTTGCAATCTTTCTGCAGAAATTAATATGCTGAGTCCAAAGTCCTTTGCCATCCTTCCACTTTTTGGAGGGCTGTTTTTTAATAGCTTCTGGTGATCTACTGAAGAGTGGAGCCCTGAAAAAAAGTTTTAGCAGAGAACTGCATAGTGTAGATGGTGTACAGAGGGAGGAACAAGCGCCAACTTTTAAATTCATCTTTGGAACTCCCTATGTTACTTCATCCTCACTGTATTCCTCTGAAGTAATTCAGTAGTACATGCAGCTAACAAAAGCAACATCCTTCGCAGGTATTTGCAAACATCTGCAATGGAGGAAGTAATGGAGAAGCACCCTGCCTGTCCTACTACAACTTTCAGCTTCTACCAGTTTCTGTCTTTCATTTACACCTTATTCCATCCTATGCAGTGGTCATCAGTGCAAGCTGCATTCCCAACAGGTAGAAGTAAGGGCTCTCAATCGCATTAGAAGCATTGTCAAGTAAGCTGCAATTAAATAAGCATTTCTTGTAATGCCAGTGCTGAGCTTGGGAACCCTTCCTGCCCTTCTCTCATGTTGCTCTGGAGTGGTGCTGGGCACTCCCTTTCCACGTACCAGGAGATTGCTTTACTACCTATCCATTAACCACCAAACCTGCAGCCAGCCCCATCTGCCTCAGGGGGTTAAATCTATGTGCCCTGCAGCAGCAGCAAACTACCGCCCAGGTCTCTGGTAGTGAGACTATTTCATACAGGTTGTAACAACTCTGCAAGACGTTTTGTGAGAGGGTTGCAGTATCTGGTAGGGAGAATGTGCCACCTCAGTGGATCGATGTCAGCATGGCCTGCACAGTGCTCGTCTGATCCGCAAGTATTTCAGGGTCGGGTCACAACTGGCTGTATTAGGCGTCTCTTCTCATCATTACGATGGTAATTATCTTCACTTTGAAGAAATAAGGGATTATGCTCCCCCACAGGGCACCAAGCAGCACGCAGGGCCTTCCAGAAACACCTTGCAGCTTAGTGTTTACAGAAGGAAGAAGGAACGTGGAGAATACGTCCAAGGCGTGCTCTGCAACTGCACCTGACGCTCTAAAGCGCATTTGCCTCTCCACGCACCCCACGCACCTTCCAGCCCCTTTTCTTCATCAATTCTTGTTAGACTAGTCCTTCAGTTCATTCAGTTGACTAAGACTAGAGTAAACTATCCGCTTTTTCTGGTTTTGATCTCTGCCAAGCAAGTAGGTTGGATCAGCTCACGATCAGAATACCGGAGGCAAATTTGGAGGACAATAAGGCAGGACCTTCCCTGGTCAGCTGTGAGGAGCTGTTGGATAAATTTACAGTCTCATGCACATCTTGTACATGTTTCATGTTGCTTCATTTTTCTTTACGAAACATGTTGAGCTTAACCAATACTTAAAGTTAAGTCTGACATGACAATCAGTTCAACCCTCCATATCTACACTTGAAGTGAAGAATGTTCTAGTTTGTTCTGAACTTAAGCCTAGTGGATTAAACCAAACAAAAATAAGTCTAGTCTAGAAGAAGGTTACCAAGTGACCCAGCTTTTCTTCCAACTCTGTTTTTTAAGAATTACACTTTTAGTTAGTCAAGGCAGTTTTATATAGATAGATCATATGGTAGCAGCTGTAACCCTTCGCACGTATTTTTATTTTCAGAGAAAAGCCTATATTTCTTTTCTGCTAAGTCACTACCATCAAAAGTTTTCAAACAGCATGGACACCGACAGGGATTTTGCAGACAGCACGATATATACATTCAACTAATGTTTTGGGAGCTCAAAAAAGAAAAAAAGAAAAAAAAACCCACCAAAAAACACATCAGGACCCTACCGCCTCAGCCATTTCACATGTGACTTTACCTCACATTTGGATGTATACAGAAACTATAAGTGTTGCAACACTGATTTCAGCTCAGGTGGAACACAGAGTTAACACCCCGGTATTTCCAGACATGTTTTTGCTAGCGGGCTTCAGCCTTCCTACCTGGCAGCCCTGTCACGATATGCCCCTCTACATAGCTCCATTATTACTGCAGATACTAATAATGTCTCCTGGCAAAGGTCTCCCTACAGCTGGTCGGGGCAGGGCTCTGAGGCGCTATGGAGATTCCCGGGTGGACATAACTCCACGCACGTGCGCTCACATAAGAGCTGTTGCACAGGCAGTATCTGGCACAGGCACAGAAGGCGTCAGAGCAACTGTAAACAAAGTTGTGGCATCTCTAGCAGTGCCCCAAGCCCAGACTTCACTCCGCGGCACGCAGAGAGCCAGCGCTGAACGGGAGCAGCGCAGCGGCTGGGTCTGCAGGTCTCGCAGCTGCAGCTCCCCTCCCGAGCCCGAGGCGCGAGGCTCGCGGGCACCGTCCAAACGCGACCTGCGAACTCCTCCGGGAAACTCTCGGCTCTCCCAGGCAGGGACCGGTCCCGCCCGCTGCCCCGCGCCAGGGAGGCGGGCGCGGACTCGCTCCCGGCCGCGCGCACGGGGGTCTCCCGGAGCGCCCCGCCGCCCG
>VWPW01005292.1:744676-780656 GCA_013389825.1 Crypturellus undulatus | reverse complement strand
GAGCTCCGCGCGGGGCGCCGGACCGCCCGCCGCGCCCCTTGCCCCCGCTTACCCATGAGGATGGAGACGATAAGGCGCAGCGCCTGCTCGGACGAGCCCAGCGCCTCCGCCAGCCGGGCCAGGCCCCAGCCGGACGCCGCCAGCGCCATCTTCCCCACCGGCCGCCCCGCCGGCCGCGCCGCTCCCCGAACCCGGCAACGGCACCAGCCAGCGCGGCCCCCGCACCGCTCTCGTCCGCCCGCGCGCCCATTGGCTGCGCGCCGCCGACCACGCCCCCTGGCGCCTCCTATTGGTCATCTTATGGCAGCGGGGCGGGGCCCTACGCTTACTAAGGCAAAGGTTATACCGCGAGTGGGCGGTG
Organism: Crypturellus undulatus; assembly: GCA_013389825.1. Classification (NCBI taxonomy): domain Eukaryota; kingdom Metazoa; phylum Chordata; class Aves; order Tinamiformes; family Tinamidae; genus Crypturellus; species Crypturellus undulatus. Next base: position 780,295 of record VWPW01005292.1, on the reverse strand, counting down.
CCGCGAGTGTCCCCCTTAGCCAATGATTGGAGAAAGCGCTTGTGTGGGCGGGGCTCGGCCGCGCCGGAGGGGGCGGGGCCCGGAGGGTGAGGAGGAGCTCGCCTTGCCATTGGCTGAGCCGGGACAGGAGAGAGCCGGGCACGGGAGGGGTAGGAGTAGGGGGCGGGGCAGGGGTTACTCGCGGGCACGAGGCGAGCGGCGCGGGTGGCGCGCGCGCAGCGGCCGCGTGCGCGGGCCTGGCGGCCGTTGGCGGCCGTTAGCGGTACCCGCCCGGGAGCCTGGCGGCCGCGGCAGCGGAACGCATCGGGCAGCCCGGCTGGTGTGCTGAGGCCAAGCTCCCTTGCTTCTGTGGCCCTGAGGGGCTAGCGCCTCTCCCATCCCATACCCAGGGCTATATTTCTCACCCAGGGCACTCAAACCCCTGCAGTGACTCTATCGACATGGTCTTTTCTAGAGCCATGACTCATCCTTCGGAGAACTTTCTCCTGGGTGATTCCCTTCATCTGAACAGTGTCCGGACAGTGTCTGTGTGCACATCTCTTAAGTTCTCCTCCCCAGCAGAAGCTTCAGGTGTGGAGTTGCAATTGGTGTGCTGATACTCTTTATCTGTCTTTTTATTCTGCTGCTAGGTCATTCAGGTGGGCAGCATTGCCCAAAGCTGACTGGACAGGGAATCATACACTCACAGAAAGGTTTTGACGAGAAGAGACCTGGAGGGCTCTGGTCCAACCCCCTGCTCAGCGGGGCTGACTCCAAAGCTAGATCCGACTCCAAAGCTAGATCAGATTGCTCAGGACCTTGTTCAGGCAAGTTCTGGACCTCTCCAAGAGAGATTTCCCAGGCTCTTCGGTCAGTTGTTCAGGGGCCTTGAGGGAATGTATTTTCAGAGTTTCTTATGTTGCAAAGTTATGTCCATTGCTTCCTGTTCTTTTGCAGTGCTGCTCTAAGTCTCTGGCTCTATTCTCTTTATAATCACCTTTTGTCACCAGCAGCAGTTATTACACCCCACTCAATCCAACTGGGAAAGAGACTGACAAGACGCTTAGGCCTGATTTACTTAGGAAACCTGTCGAAACATCTGGACTTGTTTCCTCTAGTCCTTTTCCACACTGAACCAAGCTGGATTCCTTTGCCTTTCCACGCACAGCATGTGCTCCAGCCCTCTGTCCTCTGTATAAGTCCTCCAATGGACTCTTGCCAGTTGGTTCGCATTTCTTTTGTGCTGAGGAACCCCTAATGAACAGAATGTGCCAGATACAACTTTATCAGTGCTGTACAGGGGAGGAAAATTCACTTATCTCAACCTGTTGATTTTTGTTTGTGCAGGCAGCATGTGGTTAGCTTTAGTGCTGCAAGGGTGCATTGCTGGCTAATGTACAACTTGCAGTCAGCCAGAATCCTGAGGTGTTTTTCTGCAGAGCTGCTACTTAGCCAGTTGGTCCCCAGCCTGTAGTGGTGCATTGGATTCTTCCATCTTAGGTGCAGTTCTGACAATTGGGTTATTACGTGGTTGTGGGCTGTGATCATGTGCTGGACATAGGTGTTGACAAACATTAATTTTACTTTAAATGATTTTTTTTTCACATATCATCCATTTCCTGCCCATGGTTTGCATACTGAGAAAAGCAGAGATGTGAAGGAGGAAGTAGTCTTGAAGAGAAAAAAAAAAACATTTTTCCCTGTATCATGAGCAGTACAGCAGAAGATTGCAAGTATATAGAAAGTAGCATACATAAAGAATGGAGTGAATGAAGGAATGGTCTGACAGAAACCTTGCCAGGTTAAAAAACAAACAAACAAATGCAATGTCTTGAACTTGAGATAGAAAAGATAATGGGTGGTTGCAAAAAAAAAAAAAAAAAAAGGATGAGGCAGATTCCTCTCAGAGGTACACAGTGAAACAACAGGCAGTAGTTTCAAGCTACTTCAAAGGAGATTTAAATTGGACAGAAGAGTGATTTGGGAACAAGTGCTCAGAGAGACTAGGAAATCTCCATCCTAAGAGGTATTCGTAAGTCACCTGGACAAGGCTCTGAGCAAATTGGTCTAGCTTTAGAGATAGTTCTTCTGCAATGGAGAGTTGGAGCAGAGACCTTCACTGGTCCCATCCCACCTAAATCTTTCTCAAGGTAGCATATTCATTCAAGTTTCATGAAAAGAAAGTCCTGTAGACACTGTCACTGAGAGAATCCATTTCATATTCAGTCTTTCTCTCCTATCTGATAAAATTAAATTAACTTACAGATTTGGCACTTCTGGGATTACAATCTCTTAAAAACAATGCTGCTCGACTTTGCTGTTGTTTGATATTCTTCTAATTTCATTAAAGTGATGAGAAAATCCATGTAAAAAAGATAATTGAGGGCAGTTAAGTAATAAGAAACAGATATAACTTCAGGCTCAGTAAGTCTCTTAAACTTTAGTTCACTAGAAAGCCATAGAATCATTATGGTTGGAAAAGACCTTCAAGATGATCAAGTCCAATCATAAGCCCCTCAAAACTATGCTGACTAAACCATGTCCCTAAGTGCCTCATCTACACATCTCTCGAACACTGCCAGAGATGGTGACTTCACTACTTCCTTGGGCAGCCTGTTCTGAAACTTGACTACTCTTTCCATGTAGAAAATTTTCGTAATATTCCCAAACCTTCCCTGGCGCAACTTGAGGCCATTTCCTCTTGTCCTGTCAGTAGTTATTTTGGAGAAGAGATTGACCCCTACCTCACTGCAGCCTCCTTTCAGGTACTTATAGAGAGCGATAAGCTCACCTTGAGCTTTCTCCAGACTAAATAACACCAGTTCCCTCAACTGCACCTTGTAAGGTCTATCCTCCAGCCCCTTCACCAGCTTTGTTGCCCTTCCTTGGACATGCTCCAGCACCTCAGTGTCCTTGTAGTGAGGGGCCCCAAACTGAACACAGTATTCGAGTATGGCCTCCCCAGTGCCGAGTGCAGGGGAACATTCATTTCCCCGGTCCTGTTGGCTGCACTTCCTGACCCAAGCCAAGAAGGCTACTGGCCTTCTTGGCCACCTGGGCACACTGATGGCTCATGTTCAGCCACCTGTCGACCAACACCCCCAGATCTTTTTCTGACATGCAGCTCTCCAGTCCTTTTGCCTGTAGCACTGCATGGTGTGCTGCAGGACCCAGCACTTGGCCTTGTTGAACCTCATGGGGTTGGTCTCAGCCCATCAATCCAGCCTGTCCTGATCCTTCTGTAGAGCCTTCGTACCCTCCAGCAGATCAGCTCTGCCTCCAAACTTGGTGTTGTCTGCAAACTTGCTGAGGGCACCCTCAATCCCCTCGTCTAGATCATCAATAAAGATATTAGAGGACTGGTCCCAACACTGACCACTGAGGAACACCACTCGTGACTGGTCACCAGCTGGATTTAATTCCATTCACCACCACTCTCTGGACCTGGCCATCCAGCCAGTTTCTCACCTAGTAAAGAGTCTACCTGTGTAAGGCACGAGCGGCCAGCTTCTTCAGGAGAACATAGTGGGAGACTCTGTGAAAGGGCTTTACAAAGTCTAAGTAGACCATGTCCACAGTCTTTTCCTCATCCACTAGGCAGGTCACCTGGTCATAGAAGGAGATCAGGTTGGTGAGGCAGGACCTGCCTTTCATGAACCCATGTTGGCTGGGCCTGATCCCCCGGTTGTCACATACATGCTGTGTGATTGCCCTTAAGATGTTCCATAACTTCCCCTGATACTGAGGTCAGGCTGACAGACCTGTAGTTCCCTGGATCCTCCATCTACCCCTTCCTATAGATGGGCATCACACTGGCCAGTCTCCGGTCGTCTGGGACCTCCTCTGTTGATCAGAGGAGATCCCATACCATTATGCTGCTAGATGACGGACAGTGGCTTGACAATCACTTCTGCCAGATCCCTTGGGACCTTTGGGTGGATCCCATCTGGCCCCCCAGACTTGAGTGTCCAGGTGGAGTGTTTCCTCCTGAGTGTTTCCTGATGAATTATGGGGGGTTTCTCCTGCTCTCCACAGGTGTCTTCCAGCTCAGGGGGCCAAGTACCTTGAGGAGAACTGATCTGGGTGTCAAAGACTGAGGCAAAGAAGGCACTAAGTTCCTCAGCCTTATCCTTGGTAATAATGTTCCCCATTGCATCCAATAAAGGATGGAGATTCTCCTTGGCCTTCCTCTTCTTGTTAATGAATATGTAGAAACATTTTTTGTTGTCTTTTACAGCAATTGCCAGATTGATTTCCATCCGAGCTTTTGCCTTTCCAACTTCCTCTCTATATGCACTAGTGACGTCCTTGAACTCTTCCTGCATTGCCTGCCCCTTCTTCCAAAGGTGGAAAACCCTCTTTTTTCTCCCAGAGTCTCAGCAATAGTTGCCTATTCAGCCAGGCCTGTCTTTTCCCCCTCAAAAAATGGCAGAATTTCCCAGAGAAAGATCACCGTATGTTTGCCCTTTTCTTAAACTTCTCCTTAGATCTCCAAATATGGTTTCCCCTTCCTTTTCCTCTTTCCTTACCTCTACTTCTTCCCTTTCCCCTCTCCTTCCCTTACCTCTTCTACTTCTCCTTTTCCTTCCTCTTCCCCTTCTCTTTTTTCCACTTCCCCTTTCCCTTTCCATTTTTCTTTCCTTCTGTCCCATTGCTCAACTTGTTATGAAGGTCAGATTGGAACTTGGAAAAAATGAAGTCATTCTTGGCAGGCCTTACCTTTCCTCAGACCATTTGTATTCTGTTTGCAATAGAAACACTATTCCTCTGTAACAGCAGTGATTATGGCATTGCTTTTAGGTTTCTACAGAAGTGCATCTCTTGCCCAAGCAGACTGCTAGTCTCCTGGCAGAAGCAGACCCCTCCATTTCATCAGAAAGCAATAGTCTCCCGCTGGTTCTGCAGGCCACATTTGTAGAAAGCAAAAATGGCTACAGGTTGGCTTGAATCACTGTCTCTTTCATGTGTTATCCTCCTGAACTCCTGTTCTCAGCAGTCCATCCTGAGGTGGCAGCAAAAGGGAGATTTGGAGACTATATGCTGGAATGGGAAAAGTTTCTGGTGTAGTTCATTTAAGTTCCTGAATAGCTCAGGGAGCAAATCCATGAATCACTCCTTTTGCTCTCAGAATAACTTATTTGAAATGTCCACTGTTTGTAAAGTGAACAAACATATACTGTACAGTTTAAATATAACTTGTGGTCAGTTAACCACATGTATAGCAAAAGAAAGTACATGTGAACATTTAGACTTTTTTAGTTTCTTTCAATAATTTACTACTATCAGTGAAGAATTTTGGAAGCAACATCTGCTCCTAAGATTCTCTTACAGTTTCCCTTGCAAGATTCTGTATTTGATTGCTTGTAACTTTGCTAGATTTGAACTGTTAAGATGAAATGCTAAAGCTTCTGTGAATTTCGTTTTAATCAAACATATTCAAGTTCATGCAGCTTTCCCACCGACCCTGGCAGCACATGACCCCAGATAGTACAAGAGCTCCTGCAGGGCTTTCTATCTAGTACTGTTTCCTCTGAGGGGAGGTCTTTCAAGCACCACTTCTACCCGGCAATCATTGGACCTTGTTTCAAATGCCAGGCAGTGTGAAAAGGGCCAAATGTAGGTTACTGAAGGGCAGGGGGATTAACTGGTGGAATTTAGGAATGAAAATTGACAGGAAGGAGAATTCTGGAAAAGCAAGAGTCAGGATAGAATTAAATCCAATTAAACTCTGCAACTGCAAGTCAGTGAGACAAGAAAACAAAACCAACCAACTAAACAAACAAACAAAAAAACATAAAACATGGAGGGGGCAGAGAAAGAGACCCAACTAATAAGAAATGGAGACAGATAAAGAGAGGTAACTGCTTGGGAAAAGAAGCTGGGGTAGACATGAAAATGATTTTCTACCAGTGGCCACCACTGAAAAGAGGCCAGCCCTATCCTCTTCACTGCCTCCTCTGAGGTACTTACATACACTGATCAGGTCTCTTATCAGCCTTCTCATCTCCAGGCTGAACAGGCCCAGCTCTCTCAGCCTTTCCTCATAGGGAAGATGTTCCAGGCCCCTGATCATCCTTGTAGCCCTGTGCTGGACTCTCTCCAGCAGCTCCACATCCCTCTTGTACTGTGGAGCCCAGAACTGGACACAGTACTCCAGATGTGGCCTCACCAGGGCTGAGTAGAGGGGCAGGATCACCTCCCTCGACCTGCTGGAGATGCTCCTCTTAATGCACCCCAGGATACCTTTGGCCTTCTTAGCCATGAGGGCACACTGATGCCTCATGGTCGACTTGTCGTCCACCATGACACCCAGGTCCCTCTCTGCAGAGCTGCTCTCCAGAAGGTCAGTCCCCACCCTGTACTGGTGCTTGGGATTATTCCTCCCTAAGTGCAGGACCTTGCACTTGTCGTTGTTGAATTTCATAAGATTTCTCACAGCCCGGTTATCTAGTCTGTCCAGATCCCTTTGGATAGCTGCACACCTCTTTGGGGTATCAGCTACTCCTCCCAGTTTGGTATCATCTGCAAGCTTGCCGAGGCAGCACTCCGTCCCTTCAATTTATCATTACTTTATGGAAATTGTAGTTAAATAAATGTGAGGTTAGAGGGGTTTTTATCAGACATCACTGACTTCACGCCTCATTCCTCAATATTACAGAGTTTTAGTATCCCCGGTTTATAGTGGAAGGATTTGAACACAATTGATTAACACATGAAGCATTCATTAATTTATGATACATACTCCAGGACACTCAGCAGAATATTTTTAAGTAGTGATAGAACCTCCCCTGACTTTCATTTTGTAGCCATGAGTGTTCAACATGTCTGCATATCAAGCCCCAAGCTCTTAGCTAACTACCTAGAAAAGACAGAGCTCATAACAGTTGGAGAACTTGCCCAGAATTGCCTTATATTATCTCTGTGGTGGAAAGAGTGGTACAATCCAGTTCCCCAACATCGCCATCAGCTGCTCAAACCATGGGAATCTATCCTTGCTCCCATGAAAATTCTCGTCTCCCACCACTGTTTCGCGCTTCTGTTGAGAACTGAGCAGGAGTCCTCAGCCTCCCTCAGGCTGAAGTGCGTTGTCCTGCGGAACAGAGGTGAGCAGATCTCTGCTGCCATCTCTCAGTAACTCGAAGAATAGGAGGAACAGGCAGATGTGGGTTTCATGGTTAACATCTAAGTCACTGCCCACGTTTTTGTTGGTTTTGATTATTTTCAGGTTTGGGGAAGGAGGCAGGAGAACATTATCCTATTTGCACCACTGTAGAAGTTACATAACTGTATCTGATACACACTATCCAGCAGCTCTGTTCTAACTGGCAAATAAAGATAGTACAGATAAATAAATAGTAAAGATAATAAAGATAGTAAAGATAAATAAATCTTGAGTAAGAGCCATTTTTCGTTTCCACATGTCCAAACTGTCTCTTGTAAATTGTTGGGCCTCCTGCAGAAATGCCTCATTCGTCTCTTAGCTGCTCCTCAGCCACTACAGTTTACAGCCCTGTGCTTTAAGATAAGCAAAAAAGAAAAAAAAATTACCTTAAGAGATCAAAGTCTAAACTGTTCCTGGTAGTTCATGACTAGTGAAGCCATGAGCATTGAGGATGGATGTCTCTGGGAAGGTATAGTGGTAGAATCAACTCAAATTGCCTCAAGATGAGATACAACCATTTGTGGGTGTATACATCCATACATCCATGCCCATCATCCATAAGTAAAGGTCCTGCATGAGAACAATGCTACAAGGCTGGTATTTTGTAGGACTCTGGTCCATTGGAGAGCCAAAAGGGAGATCACATTTCTGGGGTACAGTGCATGTTGTAAAATGGTCTGAAGCCCCAACTTTGCTGGGAGGCTGTGGAAACTTTGCATTCAGACTTCAGGGCTGGAGGGAGTAAAAGAAGTGAGAGAACTGTGGTGAAAATCCCCCTTGTACAGTATGCAGAAGCATCATGCAGAGGAGTAGGGCTGCCCAGCCTCTAAAATCAACCACTGACAGAAGAACAGGCTTCATTCACAAGAGCGAGTCAGGAAGGGGAGGTGTGAAAGGAACCCCCCGGATCATCCTATCGGGGGAAAGGGAAACAGAAATTGCTGCCAAGGTCCTGGTGGAGCAGATCTTTGACTTGCTACTTACCTATCCCTCATTCCCTGCTAATGGATTTCACCTAGTTAATGCTGTTCCTTGTTTTAATAATTGTATTGTTTTTAATAATCAAATATTAAAAAATAATATTTGAAATAATTTTCCTGACACAGTGTTTCCAAAGAAAAACTGTGGCACTTGTTTTATTTTTTTTCCAGATTTCTGGGAGAAGACAAGCCAGTTAAACCTGTTTTAAATCGTAATTTTACGAAAACCTGAACATTACTGCTTTTCGTAACTGCTGGCAGAAAGGTTATAGCTGCACGGTTCTAATGCACCTTAAGAAAAGGTTTGTCTTATGCAATGAAGGCACTTTGGAAAAAGTATATGTAATTAAGGAATTTAATAGAATGCAAGTGCCTCAGATCAGAATTATATTGCATTAACAACTTTAATTATATCATTTATTAACATTATTTGGATGATTTTGGTTCCTTTGAATTGTTATTTTAATATATTTCCTGTGAGTAGTTTCAGTGCATTGTAAAATCTATTACCTAGCTTTTTCATCTTATGAATTATTAAAACAATATGGCTGTAGGCAGGTGCAAACAAATACTGTATGTTTCCTTGTAAATATATACATCAATCTGATTAGTTTTCTGCATAAATAAAAAGCATGATTCAAATGCTAATAAAATGCAGTTACAATTTTAAAGACAAATGGCAGGATTTTTTTTCTTAATTAATAGGTAGATCGCTTCTAAAGAATTATTAATATTCACACACATATTGCTTTACCGCTGCTACAGGCCAGTCAAGTCAAGTTTATTCAGAAATACACAATTCCGTGGTGATGCAATGGCATGTACAATATATCAGCACCCACCCATTCTACCGCCGAGCTCAAAACTTGAGAAGTCATTGGCAGAGTCTTTGTTTCATCCAGATCAGAGAAGGTATCTCTCCAGGTCAAAGGAGGTACCTCTGTGATGTGTCCTCTATCTTTCATCAATGTTTTCTTTACTTTCAGAGTTCCAGTTAGAAACATCATATGATGCTCCCAAGAAGCATCAGAGCGTTAGGTGACAGTTTGTTTTTTTTTCTCCCATCTCTTTCCATTCTCAGTTTCTCAAAGAAAACAGTCAAGGTATATTCTTCAAGTAAACTTTTATCCTGATACAATTAAGTCAGCTATGATTCATCTGTAGGTGTTTCTCTGCCTTGGCAGTATAAAGGAATCTTTCAGCTGAGCTTTGCTAACATGCTTCGCCTATGGCCTGTCAAAACTTGAATCACTTTTCCTAGCCAAAACAAGTGCTGGAGCACACTGCGCTGCCTGTAAGAGGCAAAGGTGCCAGTGGTGTTTTACATCTTCATTTGTATTCCAGTCTCAGTACAGCTGACTTGTGAGGAGCAGGGAGGGCTTTCTGAAGTATTTACTGGTGGGCCTTTTTGCTTGTTCTGAAGTATTTTGGCCTTGGTTTGGGGGCACTAACGGCGCTGGCTGGTATACATCTTGAAACGCCCTCCCTTGAGGGTCTTCAGTGTAACTCAGTCCAGCTCTAAGTCTGATGATCCATTGGTCTTATATAAAGTTCACTCGAAAACTAGGTACAGAGCGTTATGAATTTTCAGTCAAATTCTTATTTATAGGAGCATCCACATAAAAAAATAGAAAAAAAAACAACAACAACAAGAAGCCAAAAATAACTTGTCCTCTTATTGGTAACCTCTGATAGTCATAGCATTGTTTGGACCATTTCCTTTTTCTTCTTTTTTCTTTATTTTTTCAGAAAATTGTCTCCAAAATAAGATGAGGAGCAATGGCAGCAGCTCTTTAGCCATCCAGGTTGCATTCACAAAATGCATTCCAGCAAAGTGCTCTTGTAAATGGATATTAGAACAGTTTTCTGTGCAAAGGAGTTAGACTAGTTGTCACGTGTACTTTTCATCATCTTTTGAACTTTGTTCATAACTTTTAAAGGGGAGGAGAAAGGGAGGCGGAGGGGGAAGCCAAAAAGTCCTTTCTCCTCCCTTTTCCCAAAAGTCACCTGATTTCCCGAAAATCCCTAATATAAACCAAATCTGGACACTGCCTCGTGCAACCCGAGCCAACAGAATTGTGCAACTGGTTCTGGAAATTTTCCTTTTTTTGTCGAATGCTGTTAAGCAGAAGTATCTCTTCTGAGCAAAATGACTGGAAAGCGACATCCCACAGATAGGGGGTGCTGCACTATTGCAAATCAGAGCTGTCTTCCCTGCATCTCAAGCTTGGGTTTGTTTGGGGAGCGTGAACAGGAACGAAAAAATAGAAAGAGAAAGCAAGAGAAGAGGCAGAGGAGAACCAGACACAACCTAGGGAGTTAAGGTAAATATTGCAAACATTCGAAATGGGCAAGGAAAACACTGTGAGCATTATTCTGTGTGACAGCTCGAAGGGTCAGGACATGCATTCCCCTAACCCAGAGTCCTAGAATCATTTTTGGGGTGCTGGGAAAAGTGAAAACAGTATCTCAAGGGAAGGGAGGGAGTTGCTAACTTAACTTGCTATGAATGGGAATGCATTGGCATGCTGTTTGAGGATACTGATGGATATAAGGGCAGGAGGAGTGCCTTGATGACGTTGATAGAAGTCATCTCCCTGTTTTGTCTATACTGAGGTCAACATCTCTCCTTGGTGCTTGGAATTGCTGCATGCAGGAAGAGATGATAATATAAAACTTGTTTTTGAGATAAGTCATTGGCATATTCCCCATAAGCTGGGGTATTTAGATCTTTGACTTGCATACGAGACACAGAGGAGCACTGACAACATTAATCAGTCACACTGTGTTTACCCCAGACTTTAACTCCAGAGTCCAGTTCCTGACAGTTTTCAGCAAGGATCATCAGCTTTTTGCAGATGTGGTGAGTTACTGAATCTCCAAGGGGAATTCTGGTTCATTGGTAATTTCGTTTTGTTTGTTAGATGTCTTTCCTGTAGTATTGTCCTGTGCCTAAAGGACAAGCCACTTCCAAAGCAAAGGAATGAAGCAGGGAATAGCATTGAAGAGCCCCCTGTTCAGCTTCTGCAGCATTCACGGTTTCTAGGGGGCTGAGGAATAGAGAGCATGACTGAGATTGCATCCCTTACCATGAAGCCTAGGGAAGAAAGACCAGCCCCACACAGCCACAGCATTGAGCACCCAACTCCAAAGGCCAGGAGCTACACTGCATACCACATACAGATGAACACCACACTTTTCTCTAGGCAGAGAAGATCTCTACAATGTCATTTTCCTTCCTCTTTTCTCAGGTACCTTATCTTATGTCTTCCTGTCTGGGCTGATGCAGCCTCCATGTACGGTGAGATCTTGTCCCCCAATTATCCTCAGGTGTATCCCAATGATGTGCAGGAGTCCTGGGAAATCCAGGTCCCACCAGGATATGGCATTCACCTTTATTTCACACATCTGGATCTTGAGCCATCGCAGAACTGTGAATATGATTCTGTGAAGGTACTGTATCCCATCCATCCTCGTGTGAAAAAAGACAAGAAGATGGCATAGAGGGCAGAACAGCAGAGCTGCATATAGGGCTCAGGGATGGAAGAAAAGTTTCATCCTTCCAGTTCTTAGCCCCCAAAAGATTGAGTGTATCTGCACTAATAATGCTTAAATTGCTTTATATTTTTTCTTTGTAGTCACATGAACATTGTCTGTCAACTTAGTTTCCTATCTATGCTCCTGACCCCATGTTTATCTTAAATCAATAGGAAGAGTCTTCCTTGCCATCGCTAACATGTCCCTATTGCCAGGTATATTCTTAACCAGCGAATCATGTGTATAAGAAAAACACTTTCTTACAGCATTGATTTTCTGTCCCTGAAATTTTTCCATTAGGGTAAATCTGTAAGTGAACCTAGACAATTTAATGCAGTCAGAAATTGATTGGAAATTATGAAAACTAAAAACAATCAAGAGATCAAATGGGTGCTGAGATGAAGTGTAGTGGTCTGTTGTTCTGGGCTGTGCACCGCAATTTTCTTAAAACTTAGATCCGCAATAGCTCTACACCATGTTGGCTTACAGAGCACTAAAGATTGAGGACTTCTGTGCAACCATTAGCCTGTCCTGAAATGGCTATGTGCAAAAAGGGGAAGAGAGTCAGGTGCAGCACCAAAAGAAGACATTGGAGAAGGATCATTGTTGTTTTGTAAGATGGATGTGCTCTAGCAGGAGCTGTAGTAAAGTGTTTTTTTGGAAAAAGAAAATCATAGACTGCTCTGCAGACCATCAGGGAGCTGCTTCACAGCCTTAACTTTGGTGTTAATTTTTTATACAAATGGGTCTTAAGAAAGAATGTTAATAGAGAATTTTCTGGATTAATTTGCATCTGAAAATTTAAGACAGGTATTTCAGGGCTGCGATATCAATAACAGGGAACTCTCAAGCATCTTACAAATGGCAAGAGGCAATACTCTAGGAGCTCTGTTCAGCTGTAGAGTCTCAGCAGTCCCTGCTAGGTATCAGCTACTCTTGGATCACAGCAACTTTGGTGTGAGAATGACCACTCCTGCTAGCTATGTCATGTATCAGTACCCTGGGAGATCTGCTTGAATGGCTTGAGAAATGAGTGCGGCTTTGAAGTCACTGGTTGACCACTTGTAACCTGACAAATCAAATATTGATTGTAAGCTGAAGGAATCAAATATGGATAATTATACATATTCTGGTAGTGAATATGTGTAATTCACTTTGTCTGTGTCCTTCTGCAGATCCTGTCTGGTGCCTATGTTGAAGGTGTGCTCTGTGGGCAAAAGAAACCTCGTGCGCCTGGCTCCCCAGTTGTGGAGGAATTTCATGTCCCTTATAATGTCCTGACCGTGACCTTCCAATCTGATTTTTCTAATGAGGAGCATTTCACTGGTTTTGCAGCCTACTATGTTGCAGTGGGTAAGACTAGCAGAGCCTCCTCTGAATCTCTGTAGCGTCTGGGACTAGGAGTGGGAGAAGAGTGGGAGAAAAGTGGGAGAGATTTTCCTTACAAGAATACCTTATTTAAAAGAGATCCCAGTAGGCAAGACGGCTATCCAATATTACCAGTGTAAATACTGCCATAAAAATCTCTTTTCTTTGTTGTCTACTAGTGTTTATTCCACTTTCCAGTCTTTATCCTTTCCTTATCGCCTTTTCCTCTGCTTGGCTGACTCTTCTTTTCACACTTGCAGACTTAGATGAGTGCAATGATTTTGTGGAGGAACCTTGCAGTCATCACTGCAATAACTATATCGGTGGTTACTTCTGCACCTGTCCACCAGATTATTTCCTTTATGAGGATAAGAAAACATGTGGAGGTAAGAGATCTACACACATTGCGATCAACAGCAGGAGCTAATTTAGGTCAAGTAGGAAACTGTACTTGGAACACCTTCTCTTTCAACCTTTTGACCCTGTAGTGACAAATACTGTATATCAGAAAGAACAACATTCTACTGCAAAATCTGAACTGTCAGTAGACTGTGACTTCAGGAATTTCTGTTAACATGTTCTTATTTTTTTGTGTAAAGAAAATTAAGAAACTATTAAATAACAATTTCTGAAGACTATGATGGAGATCCTACCTAGCATACTGCTAGCTGTGACTCTTTTAATCCCTGAAAAAAACAAGGCACTTCAAAGAAGATCTCAAAATAGCCAAAGGGCTGGTTGGCTTGAATCAGAAAATAGCAAAGAATGAAATGGGTAATGTTGAAAGGGGTATAATATGAGGGCCTGAGCATGAGAGGCACCCAAATCATAAGTAGAAGGCAAAGATGGAGAAAGAGAAGATACCAAGAGAAATTAAGCGAGACAGCAAAAGTAAACGTGCTGTAACTGTCCTCTAATACTCTAATACTCTTTAATACTCTCTAATACTGAGAATTCCAGGAAGCTGTCTTCCAAAGGACAGGCTAGAGGTACCATTGCTCAGGCCACTGGTAGTTAATGACCCTGGCAAATTGGGTAGTGGCTCTGATTTCAGTTTCTATGAAAGATGAGCATATTGTGACATGGTTAATGCAGATGACTTGAGAGACTGGAGATATAGTGGAAGAGGGGATGTTTATCTGCTTCACACATGAGTGAGTTCCTTCCTTTCTGAGTTCTACCTGTGTTCCTTCCTCAATCCTAGTGAACTGCAGTGGGAATGTCTTTACTGAGCCATCAGGAGAGATCACCAGCCCCAACTATCCCAATCTGTATCCAGAGAACTCACAATGTGAGTACCAAGTGGTTCTGAGGCCAGGCTACTTTGTGGTGTTCACCATACACAGTGGAGACTTCGACGTGGAACCGGCTGACTCAAAAGGGCGCTGTCATGACAGTTTAACAGTACGTGTGGGGCTTAGGGAGGGGAGTTAGGATGCTCTGGGTTTCCATCAGTCATAGAGTCATAGAATGCTTGAGGTTGGAAGGGACCCCTAGAAGTCATCTGGTCCAATCCCCCTGCACATGCAGGGTCACCTAGAGCATGTGGCACAAGACAATTTCCAAGCGGGTTTTGAAGATCTCTGGAGAAGAAGACTCCACAACTTCTCTGGGCAGCCTGTCCCAGTACTCTGTCACCCGCACTGTCAAGAAATTTTTCCTTAAGTTCCGATGGAACTTTTTATGCTTCAGTTTGTGGCCATTTCCTCTAGTTCTATCAGTGGCCACCACTGAAAAGAGGCCAGCCCTATCCTCTTCACTGCCTCCTCTGAGGTACTTATATACACTGGTCAGGTCTTCTCTCAGCCTTATCTTCTCCAGGCTGACCAGGCCCAGCTCTTTCAGCCTTTCCTCATAGGGAAGATGTTTTAGGCCCCTGATCATCCTTGTAGCCCTGCGCTGGACTCCCTCCAGCAGCTCCACATCCCTCTTGTACTGTGGAGCCCAGAACTGGACACAGTACTCCAGATGTGGCCTCACCAGGGCTGAGTAGAGGGGCAGGATCACCTCCCTCGACCTGCTGGAGACGCTCCTCTTAATGCAATGGCAGGCTGCCATTGGCCTTCTTAGCCATGAGGGCACACTGCTGCCTCATGGTCAACCTGTCGTCCACCATGACACCCAGTTTCCTCTCTGCAGAGCTGCTCTCCAGAAGGTCAGTCCCCACCCTGTACTGGTGCTTGGGGTTATTCCTCCCTTGTCATATTCAGAAAATTCTCTAACTACTTAACCTTAACTTCAACTATGCTGCCTTTTAAAGTTTCTTGGGAATGTCTCAATTGATTTCAATCATTATTTCTCATTTCTTCTTGTTTTTGTCTGTTCGTTTTCCCAGCTTGTCTCTGGAGAGCAGCGTTTTGGTCCCTATTGTGGCAGCAAATTCCCAGGTCCTCCAGGAATCAAAACTAGGAACAACATTCTTAAAATAATCTTCCAAACAGACCACAGAGTACAACACAAAGGCTGGAAAATACGCTATCACGGGGATCGTGAGTAAACACTTGGGAAAGCACTTTCTTAACTGCAAGAGGGCTTGTCTTAGCAAGTCAGATTCATGGTACAACAGGATGTTAATGTGTTCATAGATGTTAGGTTTGCTAGACACAGCTAAGGGCTATTGGCCAAACAGAGAATTCCTGTTGACTAGTGAAAATAATGACTGGGGAGAGAGATGTTTGGGGATGGAAGGAGAGTAAAGCTCAAACCAGTTAATCACTGGTGTCCTCCTTTCTCTCCAAAGCCATAACCTGTCTCCAGAGTGTCATCCCCAACTCTGTTCTTGAACCGAAGAAGGACAAGTATATCGTCAGGGACAAGGTGAAAGTGACCTGCCTGGAAGGCTATGAAATTGTGAGGGTAAGTTTTATCCCAGAGGGTAAATTTCCTACCAGATGGTCTGAGCACCTTTGGGACATAAAGTTTTCGCCACAGCTGTAATAAGCAGTACTCTCCAGTGCAGTGCTTATTTCAGATAGGTTTCACTGTCACACAGTAACATGTTCTTTTCCCTAGGAGCGAGACAGCCTAAAGACTTTTCACTCCATCTGTCAGGAAAATGGTGAATGGAGCAACTCTCACCTCAGCTGTGTTCGTAAGTGCCCCAACCCTGTATGGAGGGAAGCAGTTTGGAATGGAGTATTTATGCTTTAGACCCACTCTATCTCCAGACTAGGAGGAAGGTGGGACAGGGATATCAGCACACTGAAGGGACAAAGGAAGTAAGCACTGATGACCACACAAGGACTAGAGGGGTTCCCCACTCTACAGAAAACAAATAAACAGATGGATGGGGATGGCCCTTTCATTATCTCTGATAATTTCTGTTTCTTCTCTGTAGCTGTAAACTGTGGTGAACCTGTCCCTATTGACAATGGCCAAGCCATATACATCTCTGAACATCATGAGCCTCTGTATAAAGCCATTTTCCACTATATCTGTGATGCACCTTACTACACTCTGAAAAACAAAAGTGAAGGTAGGCATTGCCTGTGCTACACAAATACATTCCATTAATCAAAAGACTAAGAAAAGGTACAGGCATCATTGTGGGCCTGAGATCATATCCTTACAGATTAAGCCTGAGAAAAGGTTCCTTTTAGTTTGGCGTTGTAACTGGTAGATTTGTGTTTCATTTTTGTTTAATGCGCTGTCATAATGTTCATAATGTACTTGGATCTTAAATGTATTAGCAGTCCTTCTCTCCAGTTTCCAGCTGTATGAACCATGGAGATTTTTGTCATATCTGGCTCGTATTTCTGGTGGAGAAGTAAAGGATTTAAGACAACTGTTAGACAAGATCCCTCCAAAATAGGAGTGGAAGTACCCTAGTAAAATTATGGACTTCTAGGGCTATCTTGACAAAGTTTACACAGCTGTGCTTGCTTTGGTCATGTGAAGGTCAAGACATCAACTTACATAGTAATGCTATTTATCCTTTCTTGATCTTAAGCATGTCTTTATTGCACTCTTCTGTCTTGTGTTTTCCAAGCTGTTTATCAATGCTCAGCCAGTGGACGATGGGTCAATGAAGAGATGGGAACAAAGCTACCAAAATGTGTCCCAGGTACTTCCTGTGTATATATGCTTGTGGTGTCTGAAGACCATTGCCTCTTTCATTTCTCTGTTTTAAAAATGTTAGGCCTGAAATAACAGTTCATTCCTGCTGTGTAGTTTGACAGGGTACTGAAAGCTGTGAGCTCTTAAGATCAGTGGAAAAAAAGAGCAGAAAGAAACTAGTAAGAAATATAGGCAACTCAATAGGATGTCTGATAAAACAGGACCTCTTCAGATGTATGTGTGTGCTTCTGAAACAGTTTCTCACAGTTTTCCAGCCTTCAGATGTGTATATTCTCAAGTTGCTCAGGGCTGTAGATCTTTACTTTGTAGGTAGACAAAAAAAAAACCCCAAACAAATAAACAAACAAAACAAATAAAAAAAACCCCAACAAACAAAAAACTGGCAGATCAAAAGAGATACTCAACGATGTACTGGACCTTTCCTTCTTCAGTCCTCCTCAAGCTACACTGAGAGCTGTAGCTTCTCTTCAAAATCCTCTAGGGTTCTCCTATCCACTTGGCATTACTGGTGCAGTACTATAGCAAAAGAACTTTCCCTAGTGTCACTGGAAGCCTCAGCTCTTAAGAAGCGTGTGTCATTTAGTATCAGACATACTGGGTGTGACATCTCAAGAAATATCCTCATGCATAACCTTTTAATCATGTCTTCGTTGTGTGTACTTAAGGGAGACTGAAAAGGGAAGTGGGTGACTACTACTACTGCTCCTGACTGCAAGCAGTTTTGTCTGAATCTCAATTTTTAGCTAATAAAAAGCACTTTGAATCTTGTATATATTGTGGGCTGTTCAGCTTACCATTCCAGTCTTAGGTGGCAGCATTCCTAGGGCTCCTAGTACACCATGTCCGCTGAATACTCCAATCTCTTTGAGTCCTCACTGGCATTTTAAAGTACAAGATCCAGCTGAGGTTCAACAATTTTAAAGACCAGACCAGTCAGTGACTAGAGCTACACAAGTGCACAAAACCATTAGAAACCAAATAGAAAAATGAAGCTATGGGAATAGAGGGGATCTTATCAATATGTATAAATACCTGAGGGGAGAATGTAAGGAGGATGGGGCCAAACTCTTTATTAACCCGGTGCTTAAGATTCTACATACTGAAAAGATGGGGAGGAACACTGGTAAAACATCAATAACAAATATAAACCAGAACACTTAACCTGAAATGATCTGGAGTTCGGACATGAATGCTTTTAGATAGTAATATCAAATTTCTAAGAACTTAAGCAAATGTTCCTTCAAAGACAATCCATTTGCCTACAGGACATATTCAGCAAAGCAGACATGCTAAATAGAATGGAATTAATCTGTGAGCTTTGACATACTCTGTACTGGTTGGCGGACAGCAGTTGTGAATGTTCTCCTTTCTTTCCAGAACAAGATTTGCAAGTGGACATTTTCAACCTATATTGAATGTTGACAGTATTTTTGCTTGATTTTTTCTTGATATTTTCTGTAAATGCCAGCTGTAAAATCTCAGGCACAAAATATTAATTATTCAGAGCCAAAAACAAACAAACGAAAAGATTTATAGGACACAGGGAGAACAGCATTGTTGATTTTTTAGTAGCACTGAAGAACTTGTAAATGCAAATTCTCTCATTTCATTCCTTTTGTTTTCTTTTCTTCCTAGTTTGTGGGGTGCCTAGTAATCGTATCCAGGAGACATCAAAGATTTTTGGGGGAACACTTGCAGCAAAGGGCAACTTTCCCTGGCAGGTCTATTTTGCACACCCACGAGGAGGTGGGGTGCTCATCTCTGAAAGATGGGTAATGACAGCAGCACATGTGCTGGAGGAATATGACAAGCCCAATATGTATGCTGGTGTAATCAATGTTGCCGGAGAATCTTTGCGCCGGGAGGGTACACAGCTGATTCCAGAGATTTCATTCATCCATCCTGGTTGGAAGAATCAGCCTGCAGAAACTAGGACTGATTTTGATAATGACATTGCGCTACTGAAGCTGAGAGAACCTGTGAAGATGGGCCCAAACATCTCACCCCTCTGTCTTCCTGGTAAATCACCTGAATACGAACTGCAAGAAGGGACATTGGGTTATATTGCTGGCTGGGGCCAGAAAGAGAAAGGAAGACTTCCTCTTTGGCTTTGGAAAGCCCAGATTCCTGTGGTGACCATGGATCAATGCCGTTCAGTTAAGCCAGAGGGCTCTGCTGATTCCAGTGCTTACCGATTCACCGACAATATGATCTGTGCTGGTGGTGGCAAGGACAGCTGTAGGGGGGATAGTGGTGGAGCCTATGCCATCCCAGATCCCCTTGATGAGAGCCGATACTATGTTGCTGGACTGATCTCTTGGGGACCAAGATGTGGTACCTTTGGTCTTTACACAAAAGTGGTGCGTTATTTAGACTGGATTACAGAGACAATGAGCAAGCATGAGAACCCAGAAACATGGCAGGATTAGCTCTTTATCCCTTAAGCACTGTCACTCTTCCTAGATGTGAATGTCATGTGTTGAGGTAGGAAGGCTGACTTGGGTCCTTTTCACATTTTGTTTATAACAAGCCAACAAGGTCATTGTCTCTGCTAAATGGACTCAGGAATATACATCAGTCTCTCCTACTGTCATCATGTCTAGGAATGGAATTTCTCTTTCTTCCTCTACTCATAGCAGCAGAAGAGGATAATATTTTTCTAAATAAAGAAACCCCTTCTGCTTCCTCTCACTTTTTTTTTTCAACTTTTCCTACTTGGAGAAAATGTAGTCAAGCTCTACCTAAGAGACGTATCAATGGAGACAAGAGAGCATACTTGTTGATTCCCAGGGTAGGTTCTGAGCCTGGCTTCTCACTTTTGTATTTCTTTATCATTCAGAATATATAATAGCATTAAAGAATGTCCAGATCTGCTTACCATGTGCAAATTGCCTTTCTTCTCAGACTAGAGTTAATTCTCCTCGAGAATGCCTAATCAAGTGTCAAATTATTAAGACCCACTGTGCTACCAGCTCGAAAGCTTTTGATAAGCTGTAAATTGTGGTACCTCACCTCTCTACGTAGGAGTATTTTTCTGAGGTTCTTCTGGGGTCGCATCTCAGTAACCAACCATTACCAGCAATAAGGATTTCAGACTTCTGAATCAAGGTGAGCAGAAGAGACATCATCAAACTTTGCACATTCACCTGCCCTTAGGGACATTATAGACCAGGAAACACTTCAGTAGGTAAAGCAAGCCCTTTATAGTTACACTCTGCAAGTTGCTTTTGGTGGTGGTGAATATTCAGTAGTTATTAAAAACAGGAAAGAGAAAAACACAACACATCTGGTTTCTATAGCAATGATTTTAATACTGATAGAATCTCACTGATGCCAACAGGCATATGCACACTGAACTCAGCACAAAATACGACATCCTTCAAGAAGACCTGCTGCAGACTTCCCAAACTACAGGGAATTAAACTGCAGCAGCCTTTTGATATCAGCACTTCAGTCAATAGCATGTTGGATGTCATTGCTGATAATAGCTACATCCAATAGTAAAACTGCCATATCAAGTTGTAAAATTGTATTCAAAAGAATTAGAATGTCCACAAAGGCTTCAGCCAATGAGACAGCAGCTTTGGCAAGATTTGATATTACCAATAATTCACCAATCAGTGTGGTGGCTTTCAGAAATGTTCATGATGAAGCTGACATGATCTGTGTGTTTGAGAAGCCTCTAAAAAATCATCAAGAGCTTCAAAAAGGATTTGCTGCGTCTGGAAACCTATGATACCAGTGATTCTTCAGCTCATAGGACAGCAACATTCAGACTCTATCCTCCCTCATTATGTCTTTAATCCAGTCCACATAGTTGAGGACCTTGGTGTAGAAACCATAACCTTGGGCACAGCCAATGCCCCAAGAAACAATACCTGTAGCTGTCCATCGACCGCTTGCTGTATCGAACACTGTGTAGACACTCCCACTGTCCCCCTGGCAGGTGTCCTTTTTCTCTAGGAGGGAGCCAGCACAGAACATGTTCTCAGAGAAAACCATAGGTGTTTCTATGTCCAAACTATCTAGCCATCTCTGACACTCCTCTCGGGCAACTGCTGGCAATCTCACATACCTCAGATGGTTTGCAATAAAGTTTTTTTCCACACCAAAGCCACTCACATAGCCCATGTGCCCATCCATATAGAATGTTGTGTTGGTAGCATCTGGGAGACAGATGGGCAGAATGCTGGGGCCCAGGGTTACTGGGTGTTTCAACTCTATCAATGCAATGTCTCCATTGAAGTTGTAATCATCTTCAGTGCTGTAATCTGGATGGATAAAGATCCTGCGTACAGGGTGGTTACCCAACTTGCGGAGCTCATCCACCACTGTGTGGCCAAGGAAAACCTCAACATCCTCTGCCACCTTATCCAGGCTTATATTGAACTCTCCTACACCTTTGGGCAAGAAGATGTGGGCAGCGGTCAAGATCCAGCGATCACCCAGGAGTGCGCCACCTGCACGACCGTGGATTCTAGTCAGAACCTGCCAAGGGAAGTTGCCATGCTTTGCTGCCTGGCCGCCCAATATCCTTTGGACTTCATTAACAGGCTTGACCGGCTTCCCACACACTGCAGAGAGAGGGAAAGAGATTGTCACACCTTCTCTTACACTGGCTGGTCTCTTACCTTCCTACACTCTTTGCCGTTTAACTTGATGTTATTTTTACTTTCTTGGATGGATTTCCCTGCCCTCCCTCAGTGACACTATTAAAAACATTATTTCTTCAGCTTCCTCCTTGCATGCCCTCTCTGCTTTATACTAATTCCCAGCATACATTGCTACCCACCAGACCATATTAGTTTTTTACTGACCTGGCAAACAGACAGGAGTCTTCACCTGGCCATCTTGATCCACCCATGTTCCCTCAGGAGAGCAGGTGAATCTGTCTGGAAGATAAGACAGGATGTGAATGAGAACCAGGCCTACAGATGTGGGGTGGGAAGAAAGAAGGATATCCCACATACTGCACCAAGCTCTTCCATTGTAAAGGCCTTTTCAGTACAGTTTGAGATGTTTCCCTCAGGGATAGCACCTCAGTGCTCAGGTCAAGAATGGTGAAGTTCAGCCACTTCTTCTGTGGAAGAAAAGCCTAAAGAGGCTGCTGAGAGAAGTCTAACTTCATTCAGTTCACATGCTCACAGAGTACTGTTTGACATCATTTAACTCAAAGGAGAGAAGAAATACAGAACTTCCTGATCTCCGCATTTTGCAGAGAACAGGAAAACTTGGATAGTTCCAGAAACAGAAGTAAGATGAAGCATTTACTGGACACCTTCAGTATAAAATTCTGGAGCTATTTTGCTTCTCAACTAATGTGCATGTCGCCTCTCAATACAAATCCCAATACCTCTAACATTCTAGCTTTTCTTAGAAACTTTGTGTAGTGTATTAAAACACTAATGACTAAAAATAGTTTCTATACAACTAATTTTATACTTTATTAAATGTTCAGAATATACTGTTTGCTATTTGAACATTTACTAAATTGCAATAACCTCCCCGTCAGAATCTTGCACACCCTGGTGCTGATACTTACTTGCTCTTGATCCTTTCTGATAAGATAGAGCTCTGACCCTTTGGCAAGAAGTTTAACTCAGTCCAAGTATAAGCAAATTTTGATAGCAGCACCAACTTAAAGTACTCATATATCTGCTCACCCTCAGCTGATTGTTCCTGCCCCCAATACCATAGCGTGTAATCTCTCTTAAGGATACTGTATAATTGTCTATGCTGGCATAAGAACTGATGTGCAGACACACTGCACATATCTGCATGTCCAGGCACTGCTTAGGTTGAAATTCTACTTTGTTTTCTCTTTCTTTCTTTCTTTCTTTCTTTCTTTCTTTCTTTCTTTCTTTCTTTCTTTCTTTCTTTCTTTCTTTCTTTCTTTCTTTCTTTCTTTCTTTCTTTCTTTCTTTCTTTCTTTCTTTTTCTTTTTTTTTGTAGAGGCTAAGTGAGCAGGCAGGGCAAAGAAATCAGGGACTCTATTCTCTTCTTGTAAGTAAAGTTCCTGTATCATCAAACAGAAAGCAAATGAATGCTTTTGAATGTTCTCTTAAATTTCTGACCTGCTACATTAAACCAGATTTATCTATGTGTATATTACTTAGCCCCGAGATGTCTCTAGCACTGAACAACATTCTAAACGGGGTGAAGAACATTACACTGGAGTAGAGGATGAGTTGGTTTAGTGTTATCTGTAGTATATTAGGTTTGTACAATCAATTCCTTAGATTTCAGAAATTTGGTGAATCCAGCATACTATTTGCCGGATTTCAGTCAGAGAGTGAAAACCTCCGAAGAAGAATGAATCACGACTACAGATGCAAGATTCATAGAATTATCAAGGTTGGAAGGGACCTTTGGAGATGACTTAGTAGGGCTGCCTAGAGCACATGGCACAGGATTGTGTCCAAGTTGGTTTTGAATATCTCCAAGGGAGGAGATTCCACAATCTCTCTTGGCAACCTGTTCCAGCGCTCATAATAATAATAATAAAAAAGTTGCATAAATGTTTAACGATGCCTGGAAGAGGGGTGGAAGGATTATGGGAGCAAAGCAGGATGGGAATAGGCTGAGCTAACTGACCTCAGGATCTGCACTGCAGAACCATGGAAACACTAATGAGCCTTCCCCGAGGAAAGCAAGATCCTCAAGTCTGACCAATGGAGACTGGGGCAACTTTACCTGGAGAGCTGAGAGGGCTTTTCATGCACAGATTTCAATAGCTGTGTGGCATTAAGACTCACCACCTCCTTTTCTGGTGACTATGTGATAGTATGGCTCATTGCATTTATATGCAATCACTGACTTGTAGATGTTGCTTTCAGCTTTGGTAACATAACTGATTGCCCCATTGGTGAGTTCTGTAGGTTTGCCACAGTTCACAACTACAAAACAAACAAACAAAAACAACAAGGAGATGAATCAAAGGCAGACTTATTGACTGTACATAGAGGTGGAAGTTGGGTGGTGGATAAAATGTGCAGAATGTAGAGGACCAGCTAGTACAGCTGAAGGAGAGGGACAGTTCCAAAACTGTTCCTAAATTGGCTATCTTTTTTATTTAGATGCTACAACATTGTACTCATATTTTAGTAATATTCTATGGAATTTTGCAAGGCAAAAAAAGAATTAAGATTTTTGCTGGAGCATGAATGTGTTAGGTAAGTCAACAGTGGGCTACTTGTCCAGATGAACTCTGTGGATCTTTCCAACCAGACAAATTGAGTCATAGAGGAGGAAATCCCTATCTTTTCTTGAAGGGATAACCTAGGACAGGGTACATAATCCCAGTTCTCAGTTCACTCACTTTCACAGCGGGGCATAGATTGATGCCATGTCCCATCAGCCTGGCAGACCGCAGTGAAAGACAGAAGCTTCTGATTGTCCTGCATGGGAGAGAAAAGAATCATCATTGGCTATATACAGCCTTACATTCCCTTTCCCCCATGAAAATATTATCCCATCTGCCCATCAGTCCATTATTATTCAGTCCTTTCTGATGTCCTTTCTGATGTCCTTTCTATATCCTGTCCTCACCCCTTGCTGCCTTCCCTCCATTCTACATTTGCCATAGGCTATAATTTTTTCATAGCAGGTCAAGACAGCAGCATCCAGCAAACTTTAAAATGTGACAAAACTATGGTTCTACCCAATCCTGGGAATATGATGGTAAGAGAGGCAAGTATCATTTTCTGCTTCATATAATTTTTGTTCCATGGTATTTCCAGGGATCTTTTTTTCTTTTGTCTTCTACTATGGCTTGCACTTGGGTGAGAGTGAGATAGGGAATGCATATGGGAGCGGGCTAGGAAAATACTGGAAAAAAAGTCTACAGAAGCAAGAAAAAATGGATGTTGAAAGAGATTGCGAGGAGTGAATGCTCCAAGGAAAGCTTTACTGAAAGATGAAAGACACAAACTGAAGACAAGACAGAATGTAGTTGAAGGAAGAGGACAAGTGAACTCACCTTTATGAGGTTATATCCAGTCTCGCAGCTGACAATGAAGTAGTCCTGAAATCGATACACAGGCTGCAGGTCTCTGATGATAGTAAATGGATCCTGTGGCACAGGCTGTGGGCACCGGATTTCTATTAGAGAATGGGATGAAATGAATGGCTATATGGCTATTAACAAGTGGCATACGCTACATTAGCCTCTGGGAAAAACAACGACAACAACAACAACAAAGTCAAACGCAAATAAGAGCAGCAACAAAAATTTCTTACTCTCTGAGGTGTAGTGGATCTTCCAGCCACGGCTGAACCCTGACTCATCAGTGAGGAAGAGTATATCCACCTCATTGCTTCTGGTTTCAATAATTCCAGGTGATGCCCTGCCACAGAATTCACCAATTTCTTTCCCTTTCACTTGGATCTGTTGATGAAACACAGATCAGAGACAGAAAGATACTTACATACATTTCTGCTTCTGTATTCCCATGTCATTCCAACCCAAGTTTGCTATAGTGTCTATGATGGTGAACGGAGTGGATTGTATGACCCCTCTTTGCTGATATCTGCACTATCAGACCAGAACAAAGGGATGAGAACAAGCTCTGATTCTCCCTTATGATGGGAATCAGACCTGTTAACCTACTGAATCCTCAGATCACAGCAAAGGAGATCAAGAAGAACAAGGATTTATTTGGCCTATTTGGGGATTCTGAGGCCTGTGACCCAGGGCCTCTGACCTCAGGACAAAGGTAATTAAACACATAGAAGGAGGGACAAAATAACACCTCAGTGTTTCATGCTGACGCATTCTCCTTGTACTGATCTCTGATTTCTTGTCCTAGTGGTGGGGTTTGCACCATATTTGTCTGGGCCTGCCATCAGGGCTGGAAGCAGAGTTTACTCATCTGGAATTCTGATACCTTGAGCTGGTCATAAGGACAGTGAACTTGCTGGTGTTCATCAATCTCAAAGGGTTCCAAGAATTCGAGAATGACAGATAAGCCCTTCTCCAGACGAATGCTGTAGTTACACCGGAGGTCCTCAGGATAGGGCTGGGGGTACTCAGGGCTGCTCAGGTACCCAGATAGCTCTGTGAACAACTCACTGCTGCACTCAACTAGTGGAGAGGAGGAGAGTAGAGGTCACAACAGGGCCTTCTGTTTCCCTGTCAATTACTCCTTACAGTCTGGAGGTCTCCCATCCTTACTGGCTGAAGAGCTCACATCCTGGAACCCTCCTTAGTTTATCCAGTCTTTCAATTTACAGTTCAATTTGCAATCTTTCAAGTTACAATCTTCCAGTTTATCCAGCTTTTCAGCTTACCTCTGCAAGAGTGCTTATCATTCTGAAGCTGATAGCCAGGCCGGCAAGAACAGAAGTAGCCAGACACATAGTTATGGCAGAAATGCTGGCATGGAGGCCTCTCATCTTCCTCAGCAGCATTGTTAGGGGCACACTCATCTACATCTGAAGAGACAAGATATGCAGGAATAAGAGGAGGAAAGAGATAAACCTATCTAATGAAAATATAGAGAGATCTAATTGTGTTTAAGCTTTCCTCTTGTTTGTTTGACAAGACAAAAATATGTTTGAAGTCACATGGACTCCTGTCTTTATGTTGAGGATATCACCTACTAACCCACAGCTTGGTAATAGGCCAGGAAGCCCTTATATGGAATGACAGTGCCATGGTCTTCATTGGAGAAATCAGAGTGAAATGCCAGATGCATCCTGTTCCCCTTAGATACAAACTCCTTTATTCCAGGGTGATTGCCTGTGGTTGACCCCACTTGGCCACAGTATCGGCCTAGGTTCTTCTTGTCTGCTGTGATCTGCCAAGGCAAAGGGGAAATCACTGTAGCCTCATGAGATTCACACTACTCCATTAATCACTATTACTCAGCCACAAGTTGGCAGCACCCACACCACCCATTACCATCTTTAACACCTTCCCTTTCCTCTGTAGGAAAAGTGAGAGGATACCAGGAGCCAGTGAAAAGTAATTGCATGTAGTGGACACTAGATTCCCATCTCTATCCACTTATTGGGCCAGGTATCTATTGCCCTTACCTTAACATAGTCATAGAAGCAAGACTCAGATGGTTCCAGGTCAAAATGTCTGAAGGTCAGCTTCACCACGTAGCCTTTTGGAACGAAGATATCCCAGTTGCTGATGTTGTTGTTGGGATATGGCCTAGGATAATTGGGGGATCTAATCTCCCCAAAAAGCTTTCTTGGGACTGGACTGGAACTAATCACTCCAAAAAAGTGGGAAGAAGCCAGAAAAAAATGGAGGTACCTGTGAACATGGCAAGTAAATTATAACACAAGGCAGAACTAGGTCATCCAAATTTACAGACTTCACAAGTACACTGTCTAGTGGAATCTAAACAGCGCTGGCCTGGCTGTAGCTCCAGCTTCTGCCTTGTGTCACTCATGAACAAGGAAGGCTGCTGAAATGGAGACATCAGCACTACCCAGGTACCAGCAAGGGATTGATCCAGCCAAGCAGATTCATCAAACCAGGCAGCAGTTTGAAGTGAATTCCCTGAGCAAAGGCTTCTTGTTCCCCTCAGTCATGGGGTGGATCCTTTGTGACTGGGATAAGAATGACAGGGAGGAAAAATGATCAGTTTGGTTCCTTTAGGCTTTGGACCAGGGCAGGCATTTCTATCCATTTTCACTCTAGACTCTAGACTCTAGACAGATTATTTGGTCAAAGTTTGAAAATCTCGAGCTTAGTTTTTTTCAGGAGAAATCCTTCAGTGACTCCAGCACAAGCCTCTACCCAGCTGTGCCTGATTCCTTCTCCTGCAGAAAAGCTAATCCTCTTTTAGGGAAAGAAGGTCCGTGCATGACCTTTTTTTTTTTTTTTTTTTTTCCCCTCATTCTGCAGATATCCCTCTAGGCAGTGGGACTATTGGCATTCCTCAAAAGCACACTCACTACTCACATCTCAGGAGATGATCAGCCAGGAAGGTCCTTAACCCTATCTACTGGCAGAAGTTTAGCGGAAGGCAAACAGCACATGAGTTCGGCCTTTTTGACTCCTTCCTCTTCCTGGAAGGGTCTAATCCTCCAGTTCCCTTTCCAGAAAGATACCATTGAGCGCCCCGCTCCCCCAAACTGGCTACACTCACATGTCCATGTGCTCGTGCTCGTCAGGTGTTGCCCGCAACTCTTCCTATCCTCGCTGCTCTCCCAGCCGCAGCTCCAGAGCTCTGAGCAACTGGAAGCCCTCAGCCCCTCTGAGAGGTGGGGAGAAGCAGAGGGAGGGAATAGAAAGTCAGATTACACAGTCCCTGGCACGAAAAGAGGTTCTTAGTCCGGTGACTGCTGCCCTCTGCTGCTGAATTGCTGGAATTTTGACACTGACCTTGCAAGCATGGATTCAGGAGAATGCTTTGGAGAGGTTACCCAGTAAGACACCATTTCAATGTTTTCCTCTAGAAGTTATGAATGACTTCAAAGAAACTAGTAAATTGTTTGAATGGAACTCATTGGAAATAGCTCATACATGAAAGTGTGTTGAATGAGGTTTAAAAAGAATGAAAGAAGCTTCCTCAGGGTATTTCTGGAAGAGTATTTAAGGCTAGAGAACCTGTTCATCAAACATCTTTGAGTTATTGTCTGGAAAAGATCACATAAATACATAAATAGTGCCTCTGTAATAACAATATATAGCCCCATACGTTAGAATTGGGATTAACTGGGGGATATTAACTCTGAGACTTCCCGATTTCTGAGCATTTCCTTTACATGTTGAACATACTGGGCAACTCTTCTCCTGTGCATCCCTTTTTCTATGCAGGAGAGAAGCAGCTTGTGCTGGCTTACTGTCCTACCACAAGGGAAGCTTGTGCTCTGAGACCACATCCACAAAGAAGCTGGCAAACACTAGAAGCTGTTATTCAGAAGACCTGTTAGCAACAGCTCATTGATGAGAGGAACTCTCCCACTTTCAAAGCACTGAGAGACAAAATCTTGACAAATAATCTTATATCCAGAAGGGACTACTGAAAGTTCCCAGTTGCACTTCCAAGGCAAATCATTCTATATTTCTTGTTGTGTTTGTTTGCTTGTTTTCTTTTTCTGATGACACAAGCGGAGGGACAGTGCTTCTAACGGTAAAGCAAAGAGTGACAGTTTGGGATGTGCCTATGTGGAGCAGCCCACCTCTCCTACATGTCCTGCAGATCTATCTTCATTTGGCCAGTCATGCCCTCAGTCCTGCTTCAGTGCTCCTACTAGTAGTGTCTTCCTTCAGATACTCTGCAATCCCCTTTACAGAAATATGGTAGCTAGGAAGTGCTGGATAGAGAGGAGGTCTGCTCCTTTCATTGCTTATGAGTAGAATACATGTTGCACCACAGAACTCTAAAACTAGCACCTGTTTGCTGCCTGCTTGACTCAGGTAGGTAACAAGATTGCGGGACAGCAGGTCTACATCTGCCCTATGAGGAGAGGCTGAGGCTGAACATCTGCCCTATGAGGAGAGGCTGAGGGAGCTGAGCCTGTTCAGTCTGGAGAAGAGAAGGCTGAGAGGGGATCTAATCAGTGTGTATAAGTACCTCAAGGGAGGCGGTGAGGAGGATGGGGCTGGCCTCTTTTCAGTAGTGGCCACTGACAGAACAAGAGGAAATGGCCACAAACTTAAGCACCAAAAGTTCCGCAGGAACTTAAGGAAAAATTTTCTGACAGTGAGGGTGACAGAGCACTGGAACAGGCTGCCCAGAGAGGTTGTGGAGTCTCCTTCTCTGGTGATCTTCAAAACCTGCTTGGACGCAGTCCTGTTTCACGTGCTCTAGGTGGCCCTGCGTGTGCAGGGGGGTTGGACTAGATGACCTCTAGAGGTCCCTTCCAACCTTAGGCATTCTGTGATTCTATGATTCTATGATACACAGTGCCAGTGTGAAGTAAAGAAACTGAAGCAGATAGGGAACAAAAGCTGCTCCACAGCCTAGGAACATGTATGACATCATCATGATGGTGTGTGAACCCCCTCATCCACTGATGAGGGGGTGGAAGGAGATGACGGGAAGGATACTCAGTTCTCCAGCCCAAAACTATGTCCAGCAAGGAGAACAGAAAAATACCTCTCCTCGGCCTCCTATGGCTACGCCACTGGCCCTACAGAGCACTCCTCCAACCAGACTCCCAGACCAGACTCATCTGTAAATACTGATCTGCTTTCACTGCACAGCATGGTTCCAACCCTTTGGCCTGGTTACCCTGCCAATCTTTCACTGGCTTTCTGGGATGCTCCACCACTCTGAAGGCCTGGGCTTCACATAGACAGGCTTGTGCCATCCCATGGCTTATCACTTTTCCAGATGAAACATGCCACTCCTGCAGCTTATGTTGCTGTGCAGAAAGACAGGGACTTCCTTGGAAACCTGCTCCAAAAGAAGGCTAGGTCTATAATAGTAGGTCTTCTCCCTAGTAGCAAGAACATCTTGGCAGTCTGTTGCTGTGACTTGTAAATCACAGGGCAGAGCAAAGTGGAATGCCTCTGAAGGAATATAGTTCCACAGCACTATCCATTCTGTGAGGGGAAAGAGCAAAGACAGAGTATACTCTGAATATCAGACCTTATCCCCAATCTTCCACTATCATCCTCATCTCCCACAGATTACAATATCATTTTATCTAAGAGATATAGTGTAGTTGTACAGTCACCATTTGGCTTTGGCATGGACCAAGCATTATACTTAAAGCATTGCTAGAGAAGAGAAGAAAAAAAAAAAGTTACTAGCAACGGTAGTTACTATTGAAATTCTGGAAGGGATTGGAATACTGTCCCTTATGATTATTATGACTATGGGCCATTTCAAGTGGATATGTTTTCTATTTGTGTTTCCTATCTTTGGTTCTAGCACACCTGGGTCGCTTCCTGAATGCAAGATGCTGTCATGGATATAATGGTTGTCAACCCCTCAGAAGCAAATCACTCAGTATATCACCTCATAGGCTTCCATGACAATGATGTGGATGATTGAACTCTGTCATGGTCAAAGGCAATGTCCATTGACAATTCAACCAAAAAAAAAAGAAAGTTTTTACAACATTCTGATACAATGTGTTTCACACCCTGAAAGTAGTTGATCAGTTGTTGATCGCACAGTCCAGAGGATACCAGTCTGGATATGGTGAAGTGAGCTTGATATTGGTGATCAGAAGCAGCTCAGAAGGCTTCTCATTTTACAGAGGACTGACAGGAGGGTAGCAGCTTAACTAGGTTTTGGCTAATATCTGTCAAAGCTCTGGCTCTTACAGTTTGACAGTATCATAAGGGTAATGTCCCTTATAGGGTCCTGATGATGGACGGGGTCATGGAGATTATGTATGGAGTAGATAAATGAGGTGTGAGACAGATGCTAGCTGACCTGGCTATGATTGTTCATGGCATTTGATAGTGTTCCACACAGTGGCACCTGTTGATATGAATATATGTTAATATATGTCACAACCTGTGCTGTCTTCAGAGACAGCCTTCAGGAGCCTGAAACCAACACTTGGAGTTACAGCTGCAGTTCTCCTATCCTTTGCTTTTCATGTCTTCTGAAGCTCTTTTCATGTCTCTCATCTTCTCATTTGCCTGAAAAGAAGCTTTTTGGAGAATACTATTTTCTAGATAGCTGCTGGGGGAGGAATACATTTTCTCCACTCTAACAGGGGCCCATATTTTCAGTATCTGTCTAGCTTTTGGCATATTTCTGAGTACCCAACTCTTCAAAATTTGTTGGAGAGACAAGTCGAACATTCCTTCAGAAATAACTCTCCACAGGCTTGTCTGCATCCCTTTGGATGTCATCATGGAAGAATATCTCTGTCTTTGGCACTGGTACTTCTTTTCAGGGAAAAAAAACCCACCACCAACAACAGAAACTCGTTTGGGTCTGTTCCTTGGTCCCTGATTGTAGAAAACAACTGTGAGCCAGGGGAACCGTGCCAGTCATGGGGAGACAGCACAAGAAAAGCTAGACGTCTTGGTTTCTTGTACTAGTGGTAGGAAGAGAGCCTGAGCCTTCATAGAATCACAGAATGCCTAAGGTTGGAAGGGACCTCTAGAGGTCATCTAGTCCAACCCCCCTGCACACGCAGGGGGCACAGGACTGCATCCAAGCGGGTCTTGAAGATCTCCAGAGAAGGAGACTCTACAATCTCTCTGGGCAGCCTGTTCCAGGGCTCTGTCACCCGCACTGTCAGGAAGTTCTTCCTTAAGTTCCCGTGGAACTTTTTATGCTTCAGTTTGTGGTCATTTCCTCTGGTTCTGTCAGTGACCACCACTGAAAAGAGGCCAGCCCCATCCTCCTCACTCCTTCCCTTAAGTCTCTTAAGGTATTTATATACGCTGATCAGGTCCCCTCTCAGCCTTCTCTTCTCCCGGCTGAACAGACCCAGCTCCCTCAGCCTCTCCTCATAGGGAAGATGTTCCAGGCATCTGATCATTCTCATGGCCCTGCGCTGGACTCTCTCCAGCAGCTCCACATCCCTCTTGTACTGTGGAGCCCAGAGCTGGACACAGTACTCCAGATGTGGCCTCACCAGGGCTGAGTAGAGGGGCAGGATCACCTCCCTCGACCTGCTGGAGATGCTCCTCTTAATGCACCCCAGGATCCCATTGGCCTTCTTGGCCACGAGGGCACCCTGCTGCCTTAGGGTCAACCTGTCGTCCACCATGACGCCCAGGTCCTTCTCTGCAGAGCTGCTCTCCAGCAGGTCGGCCCCCAGCCTGTACTGGTGTCTGTGGTTATTTCTCCCCAGGTGCAGGACCGTGCACTTGGCCTTGTTGAATTTCATGAGGTTTTTGACCGCCCAGTTGTCCCGTCTATCCAGGTCCCTCTGGATGGCAGCGCAGCCCTCTGGAGTATCCGCTACTCCTCCCAGCTTCGTATCATCTGCAAACTTGCTGAGGGAGCACTCTGTGCTTTCATCCAGGTCATTGATGAATAAATTGAACAGGACTGGACCGAGGACTGACCCCTGGGGGACACTGCTAACTACAGGCCTCCAACTAGACTCTGCACTGCTGATCACCACCCTCTGAGCTCTGCCATCTAGCCAATTCCCAATCCACCTCAGCATCCACTCATCCAGCCCACACCTCTGGAGCTTGTCCAGGAGGATGTTGTGAGGGCCTTCCTCACCTTCTGGACACGCTCATGAGTTCAAGGAACTTGGGCTAGTTCCAGTAGCCTCAATCCTCAGGTTTCACAAAACTACATGAAAATCCTTAACTTTGGGGACCATTTCTTGTTTCTAGCCATCCTGCAGGAGGCCAAGATCCTCAGAAAAACATGATGCCCGCACAAAGCAAGCGTTGGTGGTTTGTATACATGGCTGAGGGGCAATCTTCGCCATTCTTGCTGACTTGGCCTGGCAAGTTCTGTTTTATTTCGGAGGGAGCTGAAGAGTTGCGCTTCAGGGAAGACATTTCATTAGGGGAGTGTGGAGGCTACTCCAGAGCAGCCAGAGGAGAGGGCAGGAGGTGCACGGGAGCAGCAAGCTGCCTCGCCAGGCCCGCTCGGCTCCGGACCAGCTCTTATTGTGAAAGGAGCCGCAGCGCAACCCAAGCCGCATCTTCCTCCCGCCTCGGCCCACCCTTGCTGCCTGTCTCCCCGCCCCTGCTCTCAGAGCCTGGCCCCACCAGGAGCTCCCCACGTCCCCTCCCCAGCCCGGGGGAGGTCCCAAGGCCCACGGCCAGCACTGCCTGCTGCCGCCCAGCAATGCTGGCCCTCGCTGGCTGCCTTCCCGCCGCAGCCCGGGGAGCTGCTCGGGCTGCTGCCAGCCCAGCAAAACGAGAGGCAGAAAGAAAAACCACGCTGTTACGGGGGTCTCAGCCCACTCGCATAGTGCTTGTTTTTTAATTCGCAAGGAGTTTGTTCTTGAAAGTGAGGATCCGGCTTGGGTTGTTGCTGCTGATGGTGGGGCCGGGCCTGGAGAAGCAGTCACTTCACCTTCTGAAAGACCTGCACACAGACCTCATCCTCAGCTGTCATGCGCTGGGGAGCAGACAGGGATGAAAGCAGAGTTTAGGCTGGATCCTGCCTGCCTCTCGTCCCCACCTTTGCCCCTCTTGGCCCCAGGCTGCTGTGCTCCAAGTGCTTGCCCGCTGCCTATCGCCCACCCCCGCCCACCGACCCAGCTCGCACTGAGCCTCCCCTCGCAGAGCCCCAGCTGACTGTAATGCACGGTGGGAAAGGGACATCAGCTCCACTGAGCCGAGTTAACTTTTAAGTCGGCGAGACGGATGTTTGTGCAATGTGGTCATTGCCCCCGTGCAGCTGGGGCAGGCGCCTGAGAGGAGCTGGAGGGAAGCTGCGCAGGCTCATTCCCGGCTCCCACAGGGGGTCTCCCCCCATTCTCTGGGATTTAGCATGCTGCACCAGACCCCTCCTCACCAGATGCAGCTGGTCCCCCTCCAGCCAGTGCCTCCAGCCTCTGTTCCTCTTCTCTCCTAGCTGCTCACACACCAGCTGATCCCCTTCCCAGGAAACAGTGGTCTGAAAAAGGAGGAGAGGGGAGACATAAGCCCAGGAAAAGAATGTCCTAGCAATATGGATTTTCAGGGCTGACATTCGCTGTTCCTTTCAGGCACATATTAAAATGCAGCCCTTGATCAGGCGTTTCTTTTGCGGCTCCTAGGGACACTTTGTGGTGGGTGAATAACCCCATGGCTCTGCAACTGAGCACTGCTAAGTGCTCTGAGTTTCTGTTTTTACAGAGCTTTGCTACAGAGGACAGTATCCCCTGTGTTTTCCTAGCAAAGTGCCATTTTCCTAGCACTCTGTTTTGTACCCCTCTGCTGGGGGATATTTGCTCGTTGAATCACTTCCTCCTGGACCTCCTGAATAAGGCCAGCTCTGAGCTCGGCTTTCTCCTGGCTCACGAATCAGAATCTGGGCAAGGCCCTACATTTCTAATCCAGTCTAGTCCACTGGCATACATACCACCTTGATTGGGCTTCTCACCTGGCACTTGCGTCCATCTACAGGTCCCAGATCTTCCTCAAACTGGACTCCCACGTCAAAATCCATCACATAGTTCCGCAGGGACGTGATCGTACGGATGATCATGTGATCCCCCGTGTGGATGATCTCTTTATCAGGCTTCAGGAGGCAAACCAGTTTCCGCAAGACCACATTGATATCTGGAGGAAGAGATTGGAGGGGCAAGGTCTGTGGGCTACCTATGTGCCTCCTGCAGAGTTCCTGCACCCCTTGTCAGCTGAGGAGCTGATATCCCTGATATCAGCTGATATGAGGCCACGATATCCCGCTTCCCCTCACCACATCGTGGGGGGTATCACAGGACTAAAAGTGAGAGTCACAGACAGAAGAATCAGAGCGCGGCCAAATCTTTTCCTCCTCTTGCCTTGTTCTTCGGGCTGGCATGTTTGGAGATGTAAGAGAGGAAAGCGGGAGGAAGGTGCGAGAGGAGGGGAGCGGAGTTACCTAGAGCCCGCAGGTAGTTGTCCATGTTCTCCTGGGACACGAAGCGGTAATAGCCGGTGAGGTTGGGCGGCATCGCGGCGCGGAGCACGGCGCG
>VWPW01005292.1:720977-743778 GCA_013389825.1 Crypturellus undulatus | reverse complement strand
CGCGGGCGGCGGGGCCGCTGTGGGCAGCAGCCGCGCAGGCCCGCGCCCGCCCGCCCGCAGCTGTCACGTTTCTGTCCCCGGCGGCTCCCGCGCCTCGGGCGTGCGCTGCCGTCTCGGGCGCTCTCATCGCTGCATCTCATCACTTCTCTCTCTTCGGCCACTCGTTCCATCTCTTTCAACTCTTTTTCTAAAGTCTTTTCTGCCGGTATTCCCTCCTCCTTTTCTTTCTTTCTTTCTTTCTGTCTTTTTTTTTTTAAACCACTTGTTTTGCTTTTGTTTCAGTTTTCCTACCGTGAGTTTAGCCCTTCCTCCCCTTCTTAGTTTGCTCAGAGAGAATGTATTGCCTCTCCACAGACCCCTCCAGCTTCATGAAACCCATTCACTACGTCCATCTTTCCAGCTTGGTTCAATGCAGCTGGTATCTGCCTATCGGAATTAGCATACTCTTATGTGCTAACTATGCAAGGTGCTTACATAAAACTGTATTTTATTTGCTAAATAATTATAAAAACATGCCGTAATGCTGCCACTTGGACATTTTCAATGCAGATGTTCTGCAATGTCTCTCCATCGAGTGATGGAGAAAGAGGTAGGCTGATGGTGGAGTGGCTGTGAGACAGACACAAGATGCCCATGCCAGGGGAGTCGGTGAAGCAGCCAGAGAGAGTGGGGGACTGTGAATATGTGCAAGGCAATGAAGGGTCATCGGGGAATGTGACATTTTAAGGTGCTTTCTGTGCTTCAGCAGAGGCAGGGCTAGTCCTGGCCACAGACAGCGGACGCAGCACAGAGCTCTGTGTGTTGGCAGAGGTATTTGTATTACTCCAGTGCTGCGTGGTCCAGGTGCAAGGCAATGTCCTTTATGCCCTGCTTTTTTTCTCTCTGTTCTTTGTGAATTTACACTCTATGAAACATCTGACTACCTTGGCAAATGATTTTAGTTAGGCACGAGCTTTCTTGAAGCTGGTAGGAGCCCGTTTTTCTAATCCCCAGAAACTCGCTTCCTAAGAAACCAGGCTGGTGATTCCCAAGTTGCAGGTGGATGCAGCAAAGGCTTTATCCTTCTACCACCCGCTTGTTACCCCAGCAACAGGGCATTTTTGGCATTTGTAGCTATGCACCCACCTCAGTGGTGCGGTGCGCGGACTGGAGCCGTCACTGCGAGGAAGCCGGCAGAGGCAGCGGAGGAGTGTGGGGAAACGTGGGCATTTGCACACAGGAAGAATTCTGCCTGCGTGCTGAGCAGGATGGATGTTTCTCTGGGTTTCCTACGCAGTGCTTTATAATCTTGATCAATATGGCGAGAGAGAAACCCAAACGTGCAGCCTTCGCTGCTGTGCCAAGCCGTGTTTGCTGGCTCTGCCCTGCTGGTGCATACCCACTCCGACCTGTGGTCCTGCCTGCTGACCCACCGCCCTGCTGCAACCGCATGCTTTGGTCTTGGTGTGCAAAGTGACCGTGGCCGAGTTTGTAATGGATGCTGTCCCTTTTGAGTCGATGCTTAACTCTGTTCTCAGTGTGGTGCTCTAGGGGACTTGGCTACAGAGAATGGATTCACATATTGGAAGTAGTGCCCTTGAGGGGAAAGGCTGTGTATTTTACTCTCCACCTACTCTGAGCCATGCTGCGCTCAAAGAATTGACTGGTTGTAATAAATCTTGGTCTCCACAGGGTGGGAGGGGGGGGATTATCTGGGAATGAGGGTTGTAACTAGGCCATGTACTATAATCTCTGAGGCCCATTTGGCAGGGAGTGGGCATGGGGGAGGGGAGGGGTTAATTTGTAATGGTTTTTCTTCTCTCTTCCCTCCCATCCCCCCACCCATCTATTTCTCCCTTTCCCTTTCCTGGAGCCTATGTGATAAAGATTAATTTGCTATTTCTGGGCCTGTGACATTTTTTGGAGCCTCCTGCTGGTTGCTGCCTCAATGCCAAACCTGGCTGGGCTCCAGCCAATGGAATAAGCAAGGAGGGGCCGAGGGAATATGGTGCTCGCCATGGAAGAAGGAAGGAGTGAGGAACTAAGGAGTAAGGGACGCTGAAACTAGATTGTTATGTGCATAGGAAGACTGACTGAGAGTGGGCCTGGGTGTGCATTTGCAGATCCTGCACTTTTGCCCAGAGGATGTGAGGCAGCAGTGTTAATGGCTGCATATGAGATTGTCCCATGAGGACACCCCAAGTGAAGACGTATCCTGGGTCCTTTAATTATACGTTAAAGGGTTTATTTGGAGTCTGACCTCAGAACCAGGCTACTTTTGCCTCTTGATTTTTTTTTTTTTAATCTCTTCAAGTCTTCCTGGCCCTGCAAATGCTTTTCCACACATGTCTAACCAGATAGTAGTGCGGAGGCCATAAGGAACAAGTATTTCTGATGGGGTCTCCCTAGAGCGAAGCAAGGTAGAACTGAAGAAAGATAGCTCCTTCCTCCCAACGTATTTTTAGCCTTCTTTATTGTCAGAGAAGAAGGTGGGAAGGGGTGATTGTGACCTGCCAGTGGATGACATTCTGCTCTTTCTCTGCTAAGCCTGTCATTTGTGGTTAACGCATTCCTGTGCTCCATCCCTTCCCCCAAATCTATCTCAGCAAATAAGCACAAGCCCTGGATTGAAGCTGAGTATCAGGGCATCGTCATGGAGAATGATAACACAGTCCTGCTCAACCCACCACTGTTTGCACTGGACAAGGATGCGCCGCTGCGCTATGCAGGTAGGTGGGTAACAGCTCTGGGGAGGGTGAGAGACAGGTGGAGACCTCCAAAGAGACAGAAACAGGGTCAAATACATCCCTGTGCCAGATTACAAATCTGTTCAGGAAATGACCACCTCCAAACCTTATTCTGGAGGAGCTCCCCAGAGAAGTCTCAAAACAATTTTGAATACAAGTTGATTCAGGATCCTGTGAGTTGTTTCCGTTTGAGAGCGAAATGAGGGTAGAGCTTTTTGACGCAGTTCTGCTATTTACAAAGATCTTGTGCACAGTCCTGTTTCTACGAGCAGTGAAGGAGCCTGGTAGGACACGATTTGATTGCAAGTCCACAACCCTCACAGCAAGCACAAATCTCTGAAAATCCAGGCAATGCTTTTCTGAGTTGTCTTTTACCCCCAGTGCTTGCTTATGCTGTACCTGGAACTGCCTCATGCTTTCTCAGCCTCTGGAGAGGAAAGGTTGTGCCTGAAAACTGCACTTCAGTATTTGGGTGACCCTATTTGTGACTCCCTAAAGGACTGTGCACATTCTGTGTGGGGGTGGGTGAGACATCATGGATTTGCATACTGTAGCTGCCAGTCTGTAATAAATGGCCTATCTGGCCTCACTGGTAAGGTAAAGGGGGGAGAAATAGTGATTGCAACGTGGTCCCTCAGTGCTGTGCCTATATAACCTTAATACAGCCTCGTAACCTCTAGTCTTTGCTGATGCTGGTTGTCTGCTTGCCGTGGAAATAGTCTCCAGTAGAGGGCAATCTGAACCATAAATGACTGCTAGAGATGATAGAAGGAACTCCTAGGAAACAAGCAATTGCACCGCAAAGACAGGTGATAGTGAGGGAGAAAGGAGACTGTCAGTTATGAAGAAAATATAGGAGAAGAAAGTGAGGCGCCATACTGCAAGGATACAAATGCTCAATGAAAGGAGAACAGGGAAAGTGTCACAAGGAATGGAAAATTACTGCTCCCCTCAAGGCTTTCCTTTCTCCCCTTCCTCTTTCTCTGTTTGGGTACCAGGTGAAATCTGTGGCTTCCGGATCCATGGAGCAGGGGTACCCTTTGAAGCTGTGATCTTGGACAAAGCTACTGGTGAGGGGCTGATCCGGGCTAAGGAACCAGTGGATTGTGAAGCGCATAAGGAACACACATTCACCATCCAGGCTTATGACTGTGGAGAGGGACCTGATGGGGCCAATACCAAAAAATCACACAAGTAAGTCTGTGTGGTGCTTCCTGTATATTACAAAATACAGTCTGTCACAGACATAGAGTTGAAAAATGCTGTGGAGCTCTTCCTGTAGCCAAAAAAGATTTTCCTCTAGCTTTGATAATAGTTAATAGTACTCAGAGAGAAATATGATGGTCCTGTTCACTGACTCCGTGAGCCACATGAGTGTATACATTAGAAATGAGGAGTATTTGACAATTTTTCCTAAGAATAGTGTCATATGTTACTGCATATGCAGGAGGTTCAGATTTTATTTTCAGTCTTTTTTTTCCTCTTTCTTTGGGATTGGAAACCTTTGCCCAAACTCCAGTGGGCTGACACTGCTGTGCTGAAACCCAGGTCCCTTTCCTTTCCTTGCTTCTGATGGTTGGAGCTGGAACTACTGCACTTCTCCCTTTCCTCTTGCACTGATCTGCAAGGAATTTTAGGTGCTGTTTCATTCCTCATCAGCTGATTAATTCTTACTCGTGTTTCTTTGCACCAGGGCCACTGTGCATGTTCGAGTAAATGATGTGAATGAGTTTGCTCCTGTCTTTGTGGAAAAGTTGTATCGTGTGGCGGTGACTGAGGGAAAGCTGTATGATCGCATCTTGCGTGTGGAGGCCATTGATGGAGACTGCTCACCACAGTATAGCCAGATCTGCTACTATGAGATCTTGACCCCTAACATTCCCTTTCTGATTGACAATGATGGTAAGAATCTGGACTGACCATGTCCATGTGCATGTCACACTCCCTTTCTGCCTTGTTCTCTCTCTGCCAGTCCCTCCTGTTGGCAGGTGTGTGCTGCATGAACTGTGATTCCTCTAGCATTCCTATCCTTCTATTCCTGTTCTATCCTTTTGCAAAGGGGCAGCAGCCATTTCACAAGATGTTGTAGCATGTTACAGAGAGGCAGTCGTTTTGGCTGTTTTTGTAGTTGATCAAAAGTAAGAGTGCTTTCTAGAAAGAACATCTTTGAGGAGGCTGTCTGTCTTCTCCTTTTATTTTTTTTGTTAACCAGGGAACATTGAGAACACTGAGAAGCTGCAGTACAGTGGAGAACGTCTCTACAAATTCACAGTAACGGCCTATGACTGTGGCAAGAAGCGGGCTTCTGATGATGCTGAAGTGGAAATACAAGTGAAACCCACCTGCAAGCCCAGCTGGCAGGGTATGAAACCTTTAGATAAAGTTCTGTCTTCCCTTTGCATTTGCTGAACGACTTAGTCCTACTGAATGGAGATTTTTATATAAACATGTATCACCTCATGTGCATAGCTAAATTCTGGTAACCTCCCATCCGTCCCATCTAAGGTCACTGTATTGCAAAACTACCAGAAGACAATTCTAACATGGGGAAATGTTTCCTTGTATTACATGGAGCTACTGTGCACTTGATAAGGTCCATAGACTGTATTCAGCACAGATTGATTTCTTTGTTCATCTTGAGAGTCTTGGCTATTCCAGATGTGTTCGCAGATTCAGCTAAGTCAATAGAAATAAGGGTTAATCAGCAGATAAATTATCTTTGCCTGATAAGAGAGGTTAAAATCCAAGGGGCTAGCTGTAGAAGATGAGAATTTGGACTCTGTGCTTCTGGGATCCCTTTGCAGGGATTCCAGCCATGTAAGGTTGAATAGGTTTATTTTTCAATGCAGAAAGGGACAAAAATCTCTCATTTTGGCTCAGTTCTAGATGTCATTTGTTTGAACCAAAATGTTTTGGCCGTGAATCCTTGGCAGGACCTAACTCCTTTTTTTCCTCTCATTCTCCTTTGCTAGGCTGGAACAAGAGAATTGAGTACACACCGGGTGCAGGCAGCCTTGCCCTCTTTCCAAGCATTCACCTGGAGACCTGTGATGAGCCCCTGTGGAATATACAGGCCACGGTGGAGCTGCAGACAAACCATGTGGCTAAGGGCTGTGACCGGGATAACTACTCTGAGAAGTCACTACGCAAGCTCTGTGGTGAATGATTCTTTCCTGAGCCAAGAGCAGTTCTGACTAAATGCCCTGTCCTTTTCCCTAGAGGGAGGCACAGTAATACTGCTGCACCTCACACAGGAGAGTTGCTGAGATGCAATCCTTGTATCTGTTGTGGTCAGCAATGCCATGAAGACACCTAGCTCACCTGATGCACTGAGGGCAGTGAGGACCCTGCGTGTGTTACTAAGGGATTCCCAATGCTCTCCAAGCTGGCAAGTTGGAGATTTCTGTTCACTGCCCTGATAGGCAGAGCCTGTGGGACCTTCTTCAGCACACACAGAAATTCACCATTTCGCTCCTCATGTGGTCCATAGGCAGCTCCTCCCTTGTGCTCTGAGAAGTTGCGTTGGGCCCTCCAGCACCCTTTTCTTCTGTGCCCCATTTCCCAGGTTTCTCAGTCTGCTGTTGTGACATTCCTGACTATTT
Organism: Crypturellus undulatus; assembly: GCA_013389825.1. NCBI lineage: Eukaryota > Metazoa > Chordata > Aves > Tinamiformes > Tinamidae > Crypturellus > Crypturellus undulatus. The sequence continues at coordinate 737,450 of VWPW01005292.1, read as the reverse complement.
CCTTCTTGATAGGTGCTGCCCCAGGAGAAATTGACCTGTTGCCTGTGCCTAGCCCAACAGCAAACTGGACTGCGCGCCTCTCAGTGCACTACAGCCAGGACAGCAGCCTCATCTATTGGTTCAATGGCAGCCAGGCTGCCCAGCTGCCTGTGGTGAATGGGCCGAATGCCCATGAGGGGCTGAGTGACCACTTCACCCTGTCTGTATGGATGAAACATGCTGTGGTGCCTAGCAAAGGCAGGAGGGAAGAGGAGACTGTGATCTGCAGTACAGTGCAGAGTGGTGAGACGCTTTTCCCGAGAGCTGACACTTTTGCCCACTTCTAACTCATTAGAAGGGATTTTTCCCTGTAGGTGGAAAACTCTTTTTTTCCAGAATGGGACCTGGGAAGGGGTCTGTCCTTAGGAACGTATCTTTTCCAGCCTGTCAGCTCCTATCACAATTCTGGGGAACAGTCAAGCCTGCTGTGAGTGCATGGTACTGAGTGCCAATCATGCAGGCTAGCATATGTTTCTGAGCTTTGGCTAGTCGCACTGCTTTAAGTAGTGATATATAACCTCCTGTGCTTGCCTTCTTGCAGAGGATGGCTACTCGCATTACTCTCTGGCTGTGCATGGCTGCCGAATTTCTTTCCTATATTGGCCATTACTGGAGAGTGCAAGACCTGTGAAGTTCCTCTGGAAGCTGGAGCAGGTGAAGAAGCGTTTGACTTCTCTTCTTGTTCTTTTCCCTTCTTGCTCTTGCTAATCCCTCCTTATGCTGTCCGCTATAGGTCTGTGATGACGAGTGGCACCATTATGCTCTCAACCTTGAGTTCCCCACTGTCACACTGTATGTGGATGGAGTCTCTTACGACCCTGCTCTCATCCATGACAATGGCCTCATTCATCCCCCACGGCAGGAATCCTCGCTCATGATTGGAGCCTGCTGGACTGGTGAGTGTCCACTTCCTGACCTATGCCCTTCCCATAGGGGAAACCGGGGAGTGGAGGGAGAGCCGGAAGGGGTGCAAGAAACTCTTAACACTAAGACCAGGTTGGGGGCCTAATCAAGGCACTGCCAGATTAAAAACAGTGCTGTGGAGATGAAAGGCTGTCTTTCCAAAGTCTTTCAGTTCTAAAAGAATGGAGCAAGACAAAATCAAAGGAATTTGGTTAATTCATGTTATCACTTCAGCAGAAACTGCCAGCAGGTCAGACCTTTCTTGTAATCCTGCTTCCGCCTCGTCAGGGATATTAACCAGATTGGTACCATCTCCTGGAACCATCTGAGTTTTAAAGAGTGACAAAAGTGGCTTTGAGAATATGGCTAGGATCAGTGATAAATGAGAACCAATTTGTTCTTAGAATAAGTGTCATTATTAAAGGAGAAAAAATAAAAAAGCTTTCTTTTATTAGTAAGTCATCTACAATCTCGCCATCACCTTCATGAGAGGAACCATGCCATCTCTCTTTGAGGATGTCTATAGGACTGAAGGGGGCCCTGTGTGGCACGTGATTCCAGAGCTGTTATTTTGCAATAGGTGATACCGAAGCTTGCTTGGCCCTGAGTCCACCCTCTTCCAAGGCCTAATTGCTTGTCTCAATGTTCTCCTTTTGCAGAGGAGAAAAACAAAGAGAAAATCAGAGGAAATGAGAGCTCCACAGATACTGTACAAGGTAGGTCAAAAGATAAGGTATCTCTGTTTTTCTCTTCACCATGCATGACTCATTTCTTGCATTGCCTTTCTCGTACAACTTTCCTGCCCTGTCCCAGTCCTGCCACCTCCCATTGTCTTGGGAGGAAAACCCCTATTATCTGACAAACTGATCCTTGACATGTTGATCTCTGTGAAGCATGAAAAGCCCAATGGGAGGACTACAGCCTGTTTTGAGAGACTGAGTTTGTTTTTCATGTGGAGAATAGAACAGTCCTCATGCCTGGTCATTGAAGTTGGTTTGTGAAGAACACAACAGATCTTTAAGACATCAGGAGATGTCACCTCATCCCTAACTGTCTATAGAGCATATCATTTTTTTCAAAGGCCTCACAGACACCAGAGTGAGAAGGGGAGAAGAAATTGTTTCCATCTGGTATTCAGTGGTTTGGCAGAAACTTCTCTACACCACCCACTGTTCACTGCCCTAGTCTTTCTATCTTTCTATCCGTCTGTTCTTCTTGCTCTTCCCTCTGTCTCCTAACTTTACCAAACCCTGTATTTGTTGTCTTGTTCTTCCCTCTTCTATCCACCGCTGTCTCTCTCTCTCTCTCTCTTTTTTTTATTTTTTTTATTTTTTATTTTTTTTTACTATCTCTCTCCCTCTCTTTCTCCTTTAACGTTTATATGACCCTCATTGTTGCTTTTGTCTTCTCTCTCTTCCTCTCCTTGTCTCTCACACCCCTCACCTCCCACGGTTCCCTCAGGAGATCCTCTGCCGATACACCACTACTTTCATGGTTACTTGGCTGGCTTCACTGTGCGGCCTGGCAGCTTGGAAAGCCGGGAGGTTATTGAATGCCTCTATGCCTGCCGTGAGGGCCTTGATTACAGTGACTTCGACAGTCTGGGCAAAGGGATGAAGGTATGCTCATCTCCACAGCCTGCATGGGTCTCCTTCACTCTCCTTCCTGCTTTACTTCCTAGGACTTTGCCTGCTCCCTCATCGCAGACAGCTCCCTAACTTTCTCCTTTGCATCTCTCTCAACCTGGATTTTGTCATTCAGTATTACACTCTGAGTATTTTCTTCAACCTGTAGGTTCATGTGAACCCCTCTCAGTCCCTGCTCACCTTGGAGGGTGACGATGTGGAAACCTTCAACCATGCGATCCAGCACGTGGCTTACCTGAACTCGCTGCGTTTTGCTACTCCGGGAGTCCGGCCGCTCAGGCTCACCACTACTGTCAAGTGAGTGGACAAAGCAGTACCTCCAGCTAAGCTTAGTAGGAAGATAACCTCTCTTTTGGCTAAAATTTGCTCCCACACCTTGTACGGTACTTCTGATTGATGCCCCTGTGTAGTTAGGAATTTTTAAAGAAAATAAGCATTAAAATATCCAGATTCTTGCCTGGGGTTCATTCAGGTTTAGGAGAACTTCTGCATTCACTCATGATGTTCCAGGCATGTGGGCTGGCTTTAATTTTTCTTTGCAGTGTGTGGATGTCACCAAGTCACCTGAAATATAGTGATGTCATTCCCAGCACATCTCTTTCTTGCACAGCAGGCTATAGGGAAGCTTTTGGAAGACTACCAGAAAAAAAAAATCCCTTCACTGGCAGTAATGAGCTGGAGATGCTCTTTGGCAATGGGGTAGATAGAATCTAGGGCCAACTCCTGCATTCTCCTTTTTTCCTTCAGGTGTTTCAGTGAAGAGTCCTGTGTCTCCATTCCTGATGTGGAAGGCTATGTTGTGGTGCTACAGCCTGATGCTCCTCAGATCCTGCTGAGTGGCAATGCTCACTTTGCTCACCCTGTGTCGGACTTTGAGGCTCCTGATGGGGTTGCACTGTTCCCCAACCTACTGATCAGCTGCTCTATTTCTCACCAGGTGGAGGCCAAGAAGGATGAGAGTTGGCATGATACTGGTGAGTGGAATACTGGGAGAGGTATAAGACAAACCAGAAAGAAGAGCAATTGATGCTGTTCTTAATAGAAAGTCGAGCCTCTCTTGATGCCCAGAACAGGAGAGAGCTTACAAATATAGAAGCAAGGCATATTGTCTGTAAATATATAGGGTAATCAGTTCTTATCCCTTTCTGCTCCTCCTGGTACTCTTTCTGTCTTCACAGTTCCTTTCCTCACTCCCTCCTCCCCTTTCACAGGCTGCTGCTTCCTAATCCCTTTCACGTTTTGTCTACATTTCCCCTTATTGAATCTAACATTGGATTTTATTCCTCTTCTCTCCACTCATACACTTTCTCAATCTCCTCCTACTCCCATTTCTCTTGCTTCCCACATTTCTTTGCCCTCCAGACTCTTCCTGCACCACTTATTCCTAAAAAAATCTCCAGTTAGTGTCCTCACACCCTATAATACCTTGTCTCTTATTTTCCCTCCATTGCACACAGATTCCTCCTCTGAACTCTGTACTACATGTACTTTCACCTGTTGTATCTCTCTCCTGCTAATCATCATCTTTGCTCATAGTTTTCTTTTTAACAGTTGGAGATACGGCTACCTTTCCTGCAGATTCTCTGGATGTGCTTTCCTGTTTGCTTAAGTTACTTTAGTAGATCTCCTTCCTGGGGTCAGCTTTGCCTTTGTTTATACAATGACAAGTATCTTGACTTAGGCCAGATAGGCATTAGCCCTGCTAGAGGGCTGAAGAGCCCTGCTAGAGGGCTAGAGCCCTGCAATAGTTGTTGGAAGTGGTTGCCATTTTGAGTAAGATAGATAGATAGGATCTCAAACAGAGTTATGAGCAATTTGAGAAAGGAAAGCTTTCAAAAGCATTCAGTGTCTGGGGATGTGTGATATAGTTGTTGCTAATTTGCATTATCAGCACACTGCTTATAGCCAAGATGTATTGTCATGAACCAACCCCATAATGGTATGTTGTTCCAAAATAGAGAGATTTTATTATGTGCGTAAATAATATCATCAGAAGCATGGGGACTCCTGCAACAAATAATTAGACAGTGATTTTACTCAAGGTCAATGCGAGCAGAGAAAAAGAAGACGTTATTTATGATGTGGGCATTTCTAAGTAAGTGGGTGCCATTATAACTCCTGCCTTGATTCACGCCTGTTTGCCTTTCTGGTCATCTCTTCTTTCCTGTCAGTGACAGACACACGAATGTCAGATGAGATTGTGCACAACCTGGATGGCTGTGAGATCTCTCTCGTGGGAGATGACCTGGATCCAGAGAGGGAATATCTGCTGCTGGATGGGGCAGCCTTGCAGCAGCGGGGCCTTGAGCTTTTTAACACCTCTGCCTACCTCACCATCACAGGTTTGTCTTTTCCTTGGCCACAGTTGTCTTTTTATGACTTTTTCACTGCCTGTAAGGCATCACTGGGAGAAGCACTTAACGCACTCTTAGAAATACTCTGATGTACTTTGCAAGGCTCTGAGGAGTAGCTGTTTTCTGAATTGCTAGCTTTTGAAGTCCCAGAGCACTTTCTTAGAGAAAAGCTTCTGCTGCAGCACAGAGTGCTAGGGCATAGTGTCTGACATTACTCAGCCTTGCATCATTCCTCATGACTTTCTCCTGTTGCCCTTGAGGTTTGATGTTCTTGGATGTCAATGGTATTGGTGCAATGCATTTGCCTTCTCTAGAACTTGACAGGACTGTTGCTCTAGGTATTTTATTCCCATTGACATCTTCTAGCAATGCAAGTAAGGATTTCAATAGATCCCTTGCAGCCAATTCCAAAACTACTCCCTTCTATGAACCTGGCATTGCCTTAGATTTCTCTCATAGTTCTTAGATTCTATGGAACTGTTATGCTAGATAACATAGAAGCAGGACCTTCCTCATCCTACAGCAATTCTCTCTTCTTGGTCTCAGGGGTGGAGAGCATTGCGGTATATGAGGAGATACTACGCCAGGTCTCATACCACATCATCCATGGTGCTGCTCTTTATGAAAGGAAGTTTCACCTGTCCTGCACTGAGATGAATGGGCGTTACTCCAGCAATGAATTTACTGTTGAGGTACAGGATCAATGTACGCATGTGCTGTTGCTTCTGTGTGCATAGAGAGGAAATGGTCCACAGGAGTGCATGGCTATGTTGGCAGGATCACAGTGAACATGGGCCTAAGTCTCACTGTCCCTCCCTCTGGTCTTTCCGCAGGTGAATGTCCTCCACAACATAAACCGAGCTGCTCATCCTAACCATATTCTGAGTTCCCAGCTGTTCATGCACCGAGGCCATCACTTACCTCCAGAGCTATCTGGGCACAGTTTGGCAAGCACCCATAGTGACTCCAGTATGTAACTCTTATCTTTTGGTTTTATTCTGTTGGATCATATCCCAGTAGAATCTATAGCATAGGCTTCATTTCAGGAAGTTCCAGGAATTTTAAGTATAATGTCCTATCCCACTCTTCATTAGCATGTGGACTGAAGTCTAGATCAAATTTTGTTTTAGAGCTTGGAGTGACAATTATGCCCCTTTCTTGTATTGCTTTCCTGGTGTGTAGAAGTTCTTTGAGACCTACACCTGAGAAGGATAAAAAGGTAACCATGAGCTGATACTATTCCATTTGTGCATCTTGCAAATGTACTATGTATGGCTGGGTGACATGATTTCAGAAAGAAGTGAAGAGAATCAAGACTGGCACTCCTCTCAGAGTAGATAGAACTAGATGGTGATCAGTAATGCAAAAACTATAAGAGACAGGACCCTGCAGACAGGAGGCCAAGAGGAAAATTCTTGCCCACAGAACAGAGAGAAAGGAGGATTGAAACCCAGACCAGAAATCATATTTGTTGATTGGACCTGGTAGCTCTGTGCCACAAGCATGAAAGCAGTCTAATTGGTTCCTCACGGTTGTGAAAGCTCAAGGTCTGTTCTAGAAGACTCTGTGTCGTCTTTGGTCTCCTCCTTTGAGGAGTGTGGATGCTATCTATGCCTTTGATTCTTCTTGCAGCAGCTGCAACTCTGCAGCTGGAACTGAACTGCAGGGATAGCCTATGTGCTGGGAGAGCCCAACAGGTCTGCCTTTGGCCCTCCCTTCCCCAGCTCTCCCTGAGGCTGCAGAAGCAGCCAGGAAACATTGTCCCTGGCTGTACAGAATCACTCAAAACTAATCCCAAGGATTACTATGAGACAAATTCCCGTTACCTCAAAACTGGACTGAAATCATGCAGCTCCTACAGCAAGACATGATGTTAGAGCAATCTGGGAAAATGTGCCACCATTGAGTGAGCATGCAGCAGCAGAAGGCTGAAACTGCATGTACAGGTGGCAGAGGAAGAGTCAGGACATGTTCTTGCCTAAATCAAGAATGCAAACCCTGCCCAACAATCCTGATTTCCATAGGTTAGGAGTGAGTCAGGTTGGAAATACAGGTTTATGCAACAGATTCTGACTACTATTCCATTTCTCTCCACAGTGGTCCCCAGTGCAGCCACTATCATAATTGTGGTGTGTGTGGGCTTCCTGGCACTCATGGTAATCCTGGGCATCCTACGTATCCACTCCCTTCACCGCCGGGAAGCAGGACAAGAGGCCCATGGTGTTTCTGCAGGAGGGCACACAGGTAGCAGCACCAAAGATGGTGACATGTTCTGGGATGACTCAGCCCTCACCATCATAGTTAACCCCATGGAGGTGAGAAGCAATTACAGCAGGCTGGGCTGGGGGGTTGCCATGTCTTTCGTCTCCCCTGCTGTCTTGTCTTCACAGTCCTACCAGAGCTGCCAGGAGAGGGCAGCAGAAAGCAGCGAGGGCAGAGGTAGCGAAGGCCTGGAGGAAGAAGAGGACAGCAGTGACTCGGAGACACCCGACTCTCCGGACAGCAACGCTGTGGACAACCGACACATCCTAGGCAAAAGAGATGGCTCTCACCACTACTAGGAGCCTTAAAAAATCATTCCAGTGGATCCCCACACTATGTGACTGGAAGGAGAGGGTGTCTTATTTTAATCTTCTCCTTCCCCTACCTTGTAGACATGCTCTCCTCCCTCATTTCTGCCTTCCATGTTCCTTCCTCTTCTGTCATTCTCATTGTGGACATTCCCCACATTACTGACCCTCCCCCTGCTGCCTTTGGCTCTCTAGAAACACATATTAGAGCACTTGCATCTGACAGTGGCACAATTCAAACTATGATGAGGAAGGAGGGGCTTGGAAAGAATAGAAAACTGGAAGAGGAGCTGGCCATAGGGCTCAGAGTGGGGTCGCTTACAACCCCTGTCCACTCCCCAGATATTATATATATATATTGTATATTTTTTCAATGTTGTCGTTTGAGGTTTATTCTTGTTTCATGCAAAAAGAAAACCCAACAAAAAAAAACAAACAAAAAAAAATGCAGCTTGTGTCGCTTTGTAAAGTTGTTGATACTCCTAAAATAAACGAAGGAAAGAAGAATGAGGAAAATGAAATGGATTTTAAAATAAATGGATTTAAAACAAAACATTCAGGGCTTCTGTGGCTTTTCACTATGAGCAAAGAAACATTCAGCATTATCACTGGTATAAGACTGGAGCTTGTCCAGCAATATTTACTTAAATAATTGCCATATGTCTGTGAAAGATTGTATGTGTGTGTGCATGAGTTAGAAGATGAAAAACACATTACTCCTGTCCTTTTGGAGAGCCACAATCCTCTTTGCAAACACAATGTTACTTCCTAGGTCATGCAATCTAGGAACCCAGAGGAACACCCAGGCTGTGGCAGACAACTGTAACATGTAAAAAGGGTATTCTTTGAATACAGAATAAAACAATGCTCATTTCACACAGGCACTGTGTTATCAGTACAAACAGGTCCAATCCTCTGTTTTGTCCATTTTTTTCATAGATCCACTTCCTTTACCAGCATAAAAGTGTATTTCACACAGGCTATTCCAAGTTGTAGTATAATGGCCCTAGCACTTCTGAGGGAAGTGTTGTCCTCTTCTTTCCATTGCTCCATAAAGAGGGTGCAAGAACAGTAAGATACAAGCAACACAAGGCCATGTAGCATAAATCATTAGGGTAGTGCTTCATTGCAGGTCGCGCTTCTTCCCTTCATCTACTTGGCCCAGTTCCTCAGACACAGCTATAGGAAGCTGCCTGACATTTCCAAGGGCCAGTGGCTACGTCGTGCTGAGAACCTGAAGGAAGACTCTGCATTAAGACCTCTGCTGGCAGCCAAGGTGGAAGAATCCTCTTCAGGAGGATGGGACAGTACAGTAGGCAAGAGTGTAAGAATCCCTCTGTGGGCATGAAAGGTCTCTCAAGATCTCACTTAAGAATGTGACTAGAGTGATAAGCTCTAGGTAAGATCTAGCTGATAAGCTTATCCCACAGACGTCTCCACTCTAGTCACATTCTTAAGTCAAACTGCCCCTGCATAGGGGTTCCTGGCTCCAAATACAGTGAAGATTCTGAGACTCAGATACCCACACTTTCCCCTCTGCCTCCCTTCCCCATCCTCCCGTTCCATACCCTTGCTTTGTACAGGGAGCTAACAGTTGGCACTATCAAACCAATACACTGACACCTTGAAACACCGGAGAAGTTCAAGTCTCTGGAAAGAAGAGCTACATTATGCATGTTGGAGCTGAAAGTTTCACACAAAATAAATTCCTGAGAATGCTATGCCCGATGAAGGCTACCCAGACCGGCCATGCACGGGAAAGCACTGCCTCTCAGAACATGGACAAGGAGCAAACCTCAGGAGCGTGAGGCCCCTCAAGTCCCGCAGCCTCAGCCTGCTGCTGCAGTGTGTTTACAAGGTGGAGGAGGCCAGGTGAACAATGAGTTCGTAGGTAGCCATCATGATAGCTGTGTTGGGAATCTGACGGATCAAATGGGCCAGGAGCCCTCGATACAAAGCTAGAGGGCCCTCTTCACGGAGCACAAGTTGCAGAGTCTGTATAAAGGCACGGTACCGGGAGCCTTCCTCTCGCAGCCGCGTCCGAATGACCTCTGAAGAGACAAAGGAGGAAAGTGATATTAGCAGACTGATTCTACGGGCAATGGATTACATAGCAAGGAAAAAAAGGAGCAAGGAGAGTGGCCCCACTCACCATGGGGATATGCAATACACGAGGCACATGTTTTGGAGGCAGCAGCGGCTCCCATTAGTCCAAAGAAATCATGGTTGTTGGGTGGAAGTCCAAGCGGTGGGGACAGGGAATGACAGCCGCTCTTCAGCTGCTGTTTCAGTGCTTCATATATGACAAAGTGTATGATGGTCTCTGACACTCCAGCATAGGAGGCAGTGATTCCCCGGTAAAAGCCCCGCAGGCCTTCAGTGCGGTACACGTGCATGGCACACTGGAGGGCATTACTGCCCAACTGCCCCTTCGCCCTGTAGGGGAAGGAGAAGGGAGAGGGTAGAGACTGCACATCGCTTCACTGACTTCAAATGCTGCTGTGAACACAACTACATCTGCAAGCATGCTCTGAAGACGTGTTCCACAGGCAGGTCACAGATCTGTCCCCAACTCTATTCTCTAAACAAGCCTCAGCTGGCCACAGAGTGGCTCTAGTTGTTTGTCTTACCTGGCTTCCAGTTGCATTCTCGTTTTCACCAACCAGATAGGGTTAGTGAGTGTGGAAGAGGTAACTCCTGGAGAACAGAAGAGAAAGACAGCAGTGGACACCAGGATCACACTGACATTCTGTGGACAGTTCCTGATCTATGCAAGCTGCAGGTGTCTGCAGTTTGAGAAAGACCTTGAGTTCCCTGAGAGAGGAGACATTTAGAGCAAACTGTTTGATCCTCTGCCCCGCCACATCCCACCCGTTGTCTGGTGGCTCTGAAACTCCTCTACCTCCCATTCATAACCCTACTATAGGCCCAGCTGTGACAGAGGCAGGAAATGACAGACAAACTTGTGAGGACTGACAATTCTGTACAGCACTGTGAAATATTATCCAGAGATATAATTCTGTGAAGGGTCTAAATTATACATTGTCTTTTCCCCCCTCCACACACACACATGAATGGAACTCTTTTCCTGACAGCAGCTAAAGGGCTACAGAATCCATGACTTCAAGTGAGGAGTCTAAAGAAGAATTAGTAAGAAGAAAATATCTGTTTACCGAAGAAACTCACTGCTGCATGTGGAGAGGGAGAAAGCTTCAGAAGAGGGAGCAGGACTGAAGGAAGCAGCAAAGGGAAGGGGTGAAACCTCTCACACAGACAAAAGGACCTTTTGGTTCTTGTTTGGGACAGAAGAGGCTCACCTGCACAGGCTGCTGACAGCATGTGCACTTTCTTGGACTCTGGTACAAGTACAGCATTGAGTCTCTCCTTAGCACCAGAATAGGCAGCAAAATAGATAGCCCTGGTTGAAAAGAAATACAGTGAAGTTAGAGTTCACAAGGAAGAGCAAGAACAGGAGTGCTGAGGGGCCTCACTCCAACTTTGCTTGTTCTCTGCATGGGTTTGTCTAATGTGATCTCAGATATCACCTGCTCTTCTTGGCTTGCAGCCGTCATCTTCCCCTTCAGCTGAGATCAGGTTTAAAAAGTAACTGGGGGAAAGGGTCCTGGGGCACAATTAACTCAGGACTTTGGCTGCTTTCCAAAGGCAAGGAGGTACTTTAGAAACATGCACGTGTACGGCATGGGCTATCCTTAGGGAGAAGCACTTACCGAGAAGGAGCAACCCCAACAAGATTTGGACCCAGGCCTCGGAAGAGAGATCGCACACCTTCTTTCTCAAGGATGGCCCTATAGAAGTAGATGCACAGAGAAGTCAGGAGAAGACCTAAACTGAAGGCTTTCCTGTTCCTACTTCCTCTTCCTCTTCTATAGGTCTCTTCCAATCTCAGCCATTCTGTGATCCTTCAGTACTTCAGTCTCTTCTCTCCATCTTCAAAGCTCTCCTTCTTTTCTCCTGCCCCACTCTCATTTTCTCTCCAGTCACTCCTCTGCTCTCCTTCAGTCATTTCTTCCTATTCTTGCTGACAGCATCATGCTGGGTGTGATGAAGGTACTAGCTGTGAAATTCCTCCCAGTCCTAGCAGCTGCCTTGCAGGCTCAGAATTTAAGCACAGATTGACTGTGATGAGTTGTGTCTGTGCTCATTATGTACCTTCTCACCACAGCCACAGATTGCAGAGCCTCAATTCAAACCCCGCTTCCATTTCGCTCTCCATTCGATGGCCAAGCTTTCAGGTCCCTGCCACTAACATGCATGCAGCCCCATCCTCCTCACCTCAGCAACTTGAGCACTCCAGGGGACGGTGGGGCTGGGTGCATCAGCCGCACACTCATGCCCGGCAGCTGTATCTCAGGGAGGCACACGGGGCGCAGCGTCAGCTGGGATGACTGCAGCCGTGTCTTCACCACCTCCAAGGGACAGGTCAGGATGGCTCCAGCTGTGCCACCGCATCTAGAGCGCAGAGCACAACTGCATACATAAGGATGACACCTGTGCAGGGAAAGGCAGCAATCCTGGCCCTCCTCTTTGCCTGCCTCTGCCCTGCAGTGCTTTTAGGTCCCCCAGTCTGCGTCACATCTGACCTCTTGCTCTGACCCTCATTAACGTAATAACGGCCGAGCTTGGGACATCTCCTGGCAGCCTCACTCAGAAACCAGCACTGGAGACAAACAGTCCCAAGTCCATAGGAATCCAGCAGTCCCTCAGCTCAAAGCTGCTGATCTTTGCATTTAGAATTTCCCAGAGCAAACAGTTCTTCTGCCCAGTCTCGCTGCAACGCCTTCTGCTGAGATCACCGGGCACAGGACCACACATCTCCCTGGAGAGACACTGGCTCCAGAGGCAGCACAGACTCTCTCTGCCCTCAGCCTGCCTGCTTCTTTCAATCTGTAACCTATTCAGCCCCGTATCTGCAAGGCCAACAACCAGGCCCACACCCCCAAACTTGCCTAATGAAAGAAGACCCTGACCTTCAGCAGACACAAAGTATTTTTGGAACTCATGAATCATCAGTCAGCTTAGTCATACTTAAAAAATACTGAGAGGACACAATTTAAGACAATTACATGCAAAGGTATAGGACAGAGTGCTGAAAAACTAAGTTTGAAACAATCTTTACAGCTCTAAGCACATACATCCAGCAGCTCATACATGCCTTTACTTTGGGTACTTCATTTATTGCTGCTTGCAGGTTAGGTTCCTCTTAGAACAAAGTCCAAGAGGTGATGTTCTAGCAGGTAAGTAAGCCTAAAAACAGACAGCGATACCAGCAACTACTTATGCTACCTCACTGCTCTCTTGCTGCTTTTTCAAGCCTTTTGCCTGCACCGATCGGTGCAGATCAGTGATGGCAAATCAGCATCGATCTTCCCCAGCGGACACTACAGCTGGTGAAGTCTAGGGAATGAACCTGACCAAGGAAGATAACTTGGGTTCAGAACACAACACAAGTGCAGGACTAAGCAACCTGGCTCGGGTCCTCTCGATAAGCAAGCAGCTCAACACGGAATCCCAGGCAGCCTGCTAACCCGCACAGCAGTTAGGTGAGGGACGCCTTCCCCAAGAGGCTTCCCCAGATTTATTCAGGTGGCTAACCGTTTTTACCATAGTTTCTACTGATTTGCTGGGCACAGACTCCAGACTTACATGCTTGTTGTTTTCGGGATGAGAAGTGTAGTTTCCGGCTCATGAAAGAACTGAGCGCAGTGGCAACAGATCAAGGAGTCTCAGAAGCCTGAATAAATGCTACTATAACAACAGTTTCAACTTCTTACCTAAAAACTCAGCAAAAGGTACAATAGGATGACACAGAAACAGTTGCTTAGTATCCTAAAGATTTCTCTCTGGAACTGTGCATGAGGAGACACAACTTTTTGTAACATCTGTGTTAACTTCTTCAAGAAGCCCCTGGAAAGAGCAAACTGTGGTCTGCACCGAAGCAGCCCCAAGCCCCTGCCTTGGCATGGCGAGGATACGGATTAGAGCCCACTGCCCAAATGTGTATGGAGGTTTCCTGAGTTCAACTTCCTTAAGTCACCAAAAAGTGCAGCTAATTTGGAAGAATTTTCAAAGCAGGAGTAAGAAATTGTTGTTGAAGGAAATTGTTGCTCCTTAACATGGTGGTGGTTTAATCAGCAGTCAGAAAGTCCAAGGAAAATTGGGGATTTCTAAGCCGCTATGGCTAAATGGCAAGACTAAGGAAAATTTTTCAGGGAGTAGAGAACCCTGACTAAACTAAAGCTATGGACACAAAGTGTCCCAGTTGTTATAAATAAATAAATAAAATACAGTAATAAAAGACAGTACTGCTCTCAGTGTATGAAAGGTGTTATGTCTTCAAAATTCTTCAGTTTCAGGATAAACGAAAGACAACATACTCTCTTCATAGAGACAGAAGCTCCTTTTTGATGCAATACTAACAAAGGTGAAATGGAATGAAATCTATTAGAAAGAAAAAACATTTTTTTTAAATCAGCAAGCATGAAAAAACTGTGAACAAGGACACTAAAAAGAGCTGATTAGGGACACTTCTTGCCTACAGATTTAAACGCTTAATAAATCTTAAATCACTGGGAAAATCTACTAACTCAGAAGAGTGATAGCCACTTAAAAAAAGTGTATTTTTAATGATTTATGCTGCTAAGGACTATAAAAAATGCCAGGTGAGAATGACAGAATCAAATCACTGAAGAATTAAGATCTTTTGTATAAGTCACTGTGCGTAGAGGGGTTATACTTTTTTTTTTTTTTTTTAAGAGAACTTAATAAACTAAAAGTCTTTTTTTTGTAAACAGTGGTCTTGATATCTCACAAAACTGCACTTATAGCCTTAGCACATTGCAGCATAGATTCTAAATAGATTAAAACTGGACCCCAGAAAAATCTTTTTCTTTTAAACAACAAACCAAAATTTTCTCCCCCACCAAAAAAGAATTATAAGGAATCAAACAGCAGTGCTCAAGCAAGAGTCTAAGAAAACTTGTTCTAGACCTAATAACTTCCTGCCTGTTGATGGACATATTTAAAATTATTAGGTCTAGAACTATTTTTCCTAGACTGCTGATTGAGCAGTGCTGTTTGTGACCAGCCACAAAGGATCATTATGCTGGGCTTACACAGATTGCTTCAGTAAGGCCAAAATCCTAAAGCTGTAAATCTAGAAATGGGCATAAAGGCACTTCCTGCAAAACAGCAGGGAGAGCAGCAACGGTCAGGAATGTAACATGTTCCCAGGACAAAGCAATGGCAAAAAGGGTAACGGAAGGAGAAAGAAGATAATTTTATCTTATACTGCCTTTATATCTTGCTTTCACTTTTAAAATGAAAAGTTTGAGGTAGCAGAAAAGAGCACAAGAAACCTGAATGCTGGAGAAAAGAGACTATGAATATGAAATATTCACAAATATGAAAAACACCATTAACACTGATGATCTGAAAAGGCTATGCACTGAGGTGACAGGTTTATTGGCAATTTAGGTGTATTTAAGTTAGTCAAAAATGTGGATGACTTGGGAATCTTGCTTTAGGAATGGCAGTACTAGGTCAGACCCATCTCTATTTAACCCAGAATTGTGTTTAGGGCCAGGCAACAGTTTCCTGCAGAGCAGTAAGAGTGGAGAGTAACACACACCTCTTCCCCACAGTTTGCTCCCACCTTCCTGCAAATTTCAGCTCAGAGATTTCCTCAGTCAGACATGTTGCACCACTTAATAGCCTGAATTTCACTTTTCTTCATTAATCTGTCTAAATGCTTTTTGGACATCTGTAAAAATCTTTTACAGTCTAAATCTAAAAAATCTTTTAAAAATCTTTTGCCGTGACAGGAGCTCCTCAGTTTAACTGCACACTGTGTTAAGGGCTACTTTTGAGCTACAAAGAGTTAGTTTTGAGCAAACCTCTCACTGCTCCTTAATCAACGAGATCTGTTTAATCAGGTGAAGCAATAATATTAACTAAACAAAGCAGCAATAATCCATACTTCTTACTTATCTTTTGGGTTTTAATCAAATGCCATTTGACAGTTAATGCTCAATGGGCAGGATTCAAAGCAAGATACAAAGCTAACGCATGGCCTGTCACTCGCAAACTTTTGTGTTTTTTTTTTTAAGAACCACAGTGGAAAATGAGGATGAGGGAAAGCTTAAAGAAATCTCTTTATGGGAAAAAAGGCTATGGTTCAGAGGCAAAAGAGAGTAAGATTTATAAACAACACAGGCAACAAGGCAAATATACATAAGCAAAGATTGACACAGCACAGCAATTCTATGAACTGCAGAAAACTGGAAATTAACTAATTAAAATCAATTAAATGATATATGTATTGAGCATACTACACTGCAGGATTCACTGTAACATAGACTCCAACAGGTTGCTAAAATTCAGAAAGAGATTGGGCATTTGTTTGGGATCAGACATTAATTTGGACAGTTAACTCGGAGAAGGCCTGAGTATCTCCTGCTTTAGGACTCCATAAACTGAAAGCCTGCTATTGTTTCGAGGTTCAATGATGAGGCTTCCCAAGCGGGCCGGAATGCAGCGCAGCGGCGCGGGGCTTTGCTCACGGCCGACGCAGAGGCACGGCTGGGTCAGCGCTCCAAACCTCTGACTCACCACGACCGGCCGCGCCATTTAAAGCCGGAGAAGGCCGGCTGGCACCCGCGCCGCGCCGCCGCCGAGCGCCGGCCCCAGCCCCAAGGCCGAGGTGCTCCTTGCGCCGGCTTTCGCGCTCCAAACCCGCTCCCTTCCCCTCCACCCAGCGGGGCTCGGGCTCAGTGAAAAACCACCCCGAGGCCGCGGCCGCCCGCAGTGCCCGGGCCGCTGCAAAGGCCCGCGCGGCCGCCAGCCCGCGAGGCTCGGCGGGAGGGGACGGTCCCGAACGGGGGACGCGCAGCGCGGGCAGCGTCCCCGCCGCGCGGCGCCACTCACCCTCCGGCGACCAAGTGC
>VWPW01005292.1:699702-715431 GCA_013389825.1 Crypturellus undulatus | reverse complement strand
GGCGCCCCCGGCAGCGGCCGGGGCGCTCACGGGGGCCGCGTCGCGGCTGTCGCTGTCCCCCCGCGGCAGGTGAGGCCTGGCGGCGCTCGGCGCCCTCGCCGCGTCGCGCCATGGCCATGAGGGAGCTCGTGGAACCGGAGTGCGGGGGCTCCAACCCCCTCATGAAGCTGGCCGGCCACTTCACCCAGGACAAAGCCCTGCGGCAGGAAGGACTCCAGGGAGCCCTGAGCTGGCCCCCGGGGGCAGCCGGAGCCGTGAGTGCAGGGGGAGCGGGTGGCTGCGTGGGCGCCAGGGTGCGCGTCGTGGGCAGGGGTGCGTGGGGGTGAGCAGGTGGGTAGGGGCAGGGAGGTGCTGTCAGCCACACTCCGTGTGGCTTTAGTGGGTCTCAGTGTGCGGGGTAGCGGGGGTCGAAGCTCTTGGGGTAACTTTCCCACTATCTCCCGCAGGTATCCAAACCTCTGGCAGTGGCCTCTGAAGATGAGGTAGGATGCACACCTGCACCTCCTGACTGCTTTTCTTCTCAGCATCTCACCTGCTACTTCTCCCCTCCCCCCCCCCATTCACTGTTTCCTTCTACCCTGCCGACTTCTTTCTCTCATGCTCCATTACTGTGATGGTGTGTCCTCTCTGCTGTGTTCAGTCACTATCTGTGTCTTTGGCAGCTGGTTGGAGAGTTCCTGCAGGAACAGAATGCGCCTTTGCTGTCCCGAGCACCGCAGACCTTTAAGATGGATGACCTGTTGGCTGAGATGCAGGAGATTGAACAGTCAAACTTCCGGCAAGCCCCTCAGCGAGGTGAGGAGAGCTGGAGTAGGGGGAAAACATGAAGAGATCTCAGGGTTTGGTTAAACTCGTAGCAGGGCAGTTCCCTTCTATTCAGTGTTTGCGAAATTGTGACTTGGGGCTCAAATATATGATATATGAGGAAAGGCTGAGGCAGCTGCGTTTGTTCAGCTTGGAGGAGTCTAAAAGGGATCTAACTGCTGTCTTCAGCTGCCTAATGGGGCGACAGAGATGGGATCTTTTCAGTCATGCATGGCAGGAGGACAAGGAGCAATGGGGACAAGTTGCAAAAAGGGGCAACCATCTCTAGAAATAAGGAAGAGTTCCTTCCTTTGGAGGATGGTTCAGCACTGGAACGGCTGCCCAAAGAGACCAGGGAATCCTTGAAGATGCTAGAAGCTACCTGGTCAAATCCCTGAGCGACCTGTTCCAGCTTTGGAGTTACCGTGCCGTGAGAAGAGGTGATTACAGAGATCCCTTTCAAGTTAAATCTTTCTGTGAACCTGCTGTAAGAGAGAAAGGAACCTGATCAGAGAAGACAAGGACTGTCTGAAGGAGCCTGGGACACTTAAATCCCATCTCTGAGTGCTCTCATCCTCATTTTTGTTTTTCTTCCTGTAGCGCCAGGTGTGGCAGACTTGGCTCTATCTGAAAACTGGACCCAGGAGTTTTTGGCTCAAGCAGATAGTGCTGGTGATGTTTCTTCGGACTATAACGAAGCTGACTGGTCACAGGAGTTCATTGCTGAAGTGACAGGTGAAAACCCTTTCAGAAGTGTGGCTGAGGTGTTGCTTCATTACACATTTTTGTACAGATTACTTGCAAAACAAAATAAATGATATTGCAGTGTTTATTGTAGAGAGCTAGATAGAACTATCCATGCACTTTTCATATTCCTGGGAGTGGCTACATAAATTCTCAACACTTGTTAAGGTCTTCAAGAGAGTCCTGGTGAAAAGCACTAGGGACTTGTAATGCATTGCTAATTTTCCTGACCTACAGGCATTTCACATAGACCAACAGTGTGTGTTGTGTATTTGAAGTAGACAATCGTAAAGATAGTGGCATATCACCACTGTGGCGTGTGTCTGAGGAGACTATCTGAACGCAAGTTTCAGTTTTTAGATTTGAGTAAACAGGAGAAATATGCATTGGCAAGCTTTCTTTGAAGCAGTCTTCCCTGCATATGTTAGCTAACTACACGTAAATTGAAGAGAACAAAATCTGAAGTTAACCTGAGTTATATTCTACGCATATTATTTCCTATTCTTTCCCACGTCCTACACAGATCCACTGTCTGCATCTCCTGCCAAGTGGGCAGAAGAATACCTAGAACAGTCAGAGGAGAAACTGTGGCTTGGGGAATCGGAAGACCAGTCTTTGGCAGATAAATGGTGAGTTTCTCACTAGTTATTGCTTCCAGGCAACTGCGTGAGTGAAGTATGGATATGTGACAGAAATACTGTGTGAATTTAGTGCTATTTGAGTGGTATAACTGAAGTCACAGGCCTGAAACCAAGCCGTTGGTTTTGGAGAAAAGGAGAAACAATGCACGGAGATTGAGGTTTTCTGTGGGAACCCAGCTTTTATTATTTTACTAGTTCCAGGAAGGCATTGTGATTAGGTTAGACTAGATTATCTCATGCCTAACACAAAGTGATTTAGTAGCGAGTTCAGTAACTCTTACTTGAGCAGACTTTTTTTTTTCCACAGCAGATGCCTTTTTAGACTTGCAGATCAAGTGATAGACTCAACTAATTGTGAACTTTCATTACCTTGTTCTTGCTATATGACAGACCACATCCAGCCTTTCCCCTGCATTCTAGATTCAGCCTTCCAGTTGTTTTTTTTTTGTATGATAGATTAAATAACCTTCAGTTATTAAAAATCTGCTCTTTATGAGTACTCATTGCCCGCAACCAGGTTTTCAGTTAAAGAAGCAAATCCAGAGCGAACGTGTTGAGCAGCATGCTCACTGCGAACCTTAAATTCTCTTCAGAACTGCTGCTTTCCCGAGATACAATTCCCATAAGCGTGACCTACTTTCTTTGTTCCTAGATGTGCAACCTTGTGCTTGGCAGCATTAAAATGTGTGATTGTTTATAGCATAGTAGCTTGCCAAGTCATTTAGGCTGTTCTGCAAAACTCTGCTGTTTGTGTAATTTGCACAATATCCTAGAAATATTTTTGAATATTTGCATATAGGATAGAGGTACTCTGGAGACCTCCTTCCCTCCATCCCCAGAGTCTTTTGTGGGTGGGAGGGGGGGATTAAATCCTTCAATAATGTTGTCTGCCCCTTTGCGTTAGTGAAGCTCTGGGCCCACTAGTGTTAATGAGAGTTCACTCAGTGTGGCACTATCAGACCATCTCTTTCTCTTTTATGGTCTTTGTGAACCAGGTATGAGGATTATCAACCTGAGGATGATCTTAAGAAAACTGCTAGTGATTTCCTTTCTAAAGTGGATGATCCCAAGCTCAACAACTCTGAGGTGAGAAACACCTCGGAGAGGGCTGAGCTGGAAGAACTCTAGAGAATATAAGGAATGTGGAGATTTGAGATTGGGGGGTGGGAAAGAAGAGGAAGGGAGAAATGGGGAGGGGAGGAAAAAAGCCTCCTATTGTCCCGTATTTCCTATTTCTTCCCCAATTCCTAGAAGCTGGACCTTGCAATCCCTTTCGCATGTTATCCCTCTCTACAATATGTGCCTGGTGAAGTAGGAAGTCCTGTTTTAGCTTTCTGTGCTGGCTTTGCAGAGAAAAATCTTGGTGAAGAAGAGGCAGGGACAGAGGGATTGTTGCTAAAGCATCTGCCCAGCTCCACCCTTGTTTCATTTCTCTGCCACAGTTCCTAAAGTTTGTTCGCCAGATCGGAGATGGGAGGGTATCGATCGAAGCTAATCAGGTGACCCTCAGAGACCAAGATCAGGCAGAGCAATGGGCAACTGAGTTTATGCAGCAGCAGGTAGGAGCTGAGCTGTGTGTGCATCCAAGGTGAAAAATTTTTTGCTGCAGTGCACACTCTGGGAGCTAGGGAGAATGGCAAGTCAATCTCTCAGCAATGCTTACTAATAACTAGTCTTGGGGGGAGGAGATGGGCACAACACTGCTGGTCTCTTCATGGCAGAGTCTAGCCAGAAGTTGGGAAGGTCTTGGGTAGTGTGAATTTTCTCACCACGCATAGCACCTGGGAGGAAGGGAGAATCGACAAGAACTTTTCTCCTGTGTATAGGCCATCAGTTTTTGCTGATGGGGAGGAGAGATCATCTACTGTTTTGGGATGTGCCCTGAGGTTGCCACATTCTAAAAAGAAAAGTGTGTTTCTGTTTCCAAACTCCCAGGGGGCATCCGATGCCTGGGTGGATCAGTTTGTGCAATCTGGGAACATGTCAACTCTTGATACGGAATTTGAGCAGGCAAAGACTGCTGTGGAGGTAAAGCTGGAGGAGGGCTGGGGATACAAACAGAAAGCACATCGTGGGGTTACCTCTCTCCTTTGCATGCTGTGAGGAGGGCTAGAATGCTAAGAGGGTGTTCTCTAGGGTATCTCTAGAGCTCGCTTAGTTTGAGGTCCTCTAGTGTCCTTCTGTTCTTCCTTCAGTCAGATGTGGACTTCTGGGACAAACTCCAGGCAGAATGGGAAGAGATGGCCAAGAGAGATGCAGAGGCTCACCCTTGGCTCTCTGATTACGAAGACCTAAGCTCCTCTTCATATGACAAGGTAATGGAGAACAAGATCTCCTAGCCCTGTGATAGGTTGCCCTGAAGAAACTGACATGATCTTTGCCTCCCTGGTAAACTCTTCAGACCCCAAATGCTCCTAGGATTCTTCCTCACACTGATCATCTGCAATTGTTTGGACCCTCAAACCTGGGTCACCAGGGCTTCAGTAAGCACCACACATATGCTCCCGTACAGAAGTGCTCTAGTTCTCTTCCTGCACCAAGCACCAGTTAGTGTTGAGATTCCTTGGAATGAGCACACTAATTCTCTGTTCAGTGCAGGGCCAACCCAGAGCCAGTAGGGCCCCCACCATATACTCAGCTACTACTGGAACTGTGCAGCTTGCGTGTTTCTGGCAATACCAGAGCAGACTGAGGTGTGCTCTAGAGGGAGCTTCACTTTCTAAGCCTGTGCCTGTTATCTCCCTGCTTGTCTTTCCTCTCAGGGTTACCAGTTTGAAGAAGATAATCCCATGCGGGATCACCCTGAGGCATTTGAAGAAGGCCGGAAGCGCTTGGAGGAAGGAGACCTCCCCAATGCTGTCCTGCTGTTTGAGGCTGCAGTGCAACAGAAACCAGATCATATGGAGGTGAGTGGGATCCAAGCTGTCAAGCCTGGGCCAGTTAGTTATCTTGCTGCTTGGTTCCTTTCTAGGGAAACTTGGGAACCTCTGTAGCTGACTTGACTTGTATATAATTTATATTTAGTCTCCCTCTGAGGGAGTGGTCTCACCAACGTGTGGGATGTTGTAGCAGAACTAATCTCTCTTCCTGTCAACATGAGAACACACGATCATTTTCTCTGGGTCTGAATAAGTCTGACTTTGTGCATCTCTTCTCCAGGCCTGGCAGTATCTGGGAACCACCCAAGCAGAGAATGAGCAGGAGCTTTTGGCAATCAGTGCCCTCAGGCAGTGAGTATTGCAGAAGGTCCTCTGAGCAGCACTCGCTGTTTTGTGCATAGTGCCCCAAAGATCAGCTGGCTAATGTGATTGATGTGCTGTCTCGATTGTGTTACCTCCTATACCTGAATGTTTCCTATCTAATTTTAATGCTGTAGTCATTTTTCTTTCTTTGATCTGCAGGTGCTTGGAGCTGCAGCCTGGGAACCTCACAGCGCTCATGGCGTTAGCAGTCAGCTTCACCAATGAGTCCCTGCAGAAGCAGGCATGTGAGACCCTGCGAGACTGGCTGCGCAACAAGCCAGCATATGCCCATCTGCTGGAAAAGGAACCTGAGGGCAGTGTGTCGGGGACAAACCTTGGGCCTTCCAAGCGTGTGCTGAGCTCTCTGTTGTCTGAGTGAGTTAGGGGTATAAATTTCAGCCTTTAGCTGAACATTTTTTTTCAAGGGTCAGGCCTTGACCAGGCAGGAGCAGAGTGGGCAACTCGGACAGATTACTTCACAGTGCCCAAATGGTCTTGTTTCTGTGTTTCTGTAGCTCACTCTTCACAGAGGTGAAGGAGCTGTTCTTGGCAGCTGTGCGCAGCAACCCCTCAGCTGTGGATCCTGATGTTCAGTGTGGCCTGGGTGTCCTTTTCAACCTGAGTGGCGAGTATGAGAAGGCTGTGGATTGCTTCAGTGCTGCACTCAGCGTGCGCCCCAATGTGAGAAAGGGCAGAGCAGTGTGCTCTTAGTGGGGGGTGCCTGGAGGTTTTTGAGTGGGTGGAGGTGGTACGTATCTGAAGGGTGTATCTCCTGGATCCAAGTCAGATACACAGGGAAGGAAAGGTTGATTTGGAGCTTAGAGTTCTGTTTGTTTCAGTCCCTTTCTCTGCTGCTTCCTCCAGGACCATCTTTTGTGGAACAAGCTTGGTGCCACCCTGGCCAATGGGAATAGGAGTGAGGAAGCTGTGGCTGCCTATCGTCGGGCGCTGGAGCTCCAGCCCGGATACATCCGGTCTCGCTACAACTTGGGTATCAGCTGCATCAACTTGGGTGCCCACCGGTGAGTCAGGGTGGGCAGATGTGCTGCGGACTGTAAGACTCTGTGTGTTTGTGGGAGAGAGACTGCATTATGGGGTAGTACTGTGCTGCATGCAACCTGCTTTTGGTACTGGAGAGCAGAGTGTCTGTTTTGAGGACACAGTCATTGGGTGGGGGGAAGAGTTTTGGGCAGTAACAGCTAGAGTAGGGAGCATCTGGATTTTGGTTTCCATTAAGAGAAAAAAGGGGGGATCTCTGGTGCTTCTGGAGTAGAACAGGGTTTGGTGAAAAGGGGGAAGGTACTTGGGAAGCGAGGATTAGGTAGGTCCCGGAAGAAATGGGGAAGTATGAGATATATAATCTTCTGTAATAAGAAAGTATGTATTCTCATGTTGACAGTGAGGCTGTGGAGCACTTCTTAGAGGCTTTGCATATGCAGCAGAAGAGCCGAGGCCCACGTGGGCAGCAAGGTGCCATGTCTGACAACATCTGGAGCACCCTGCGCATGGCACTCTCCATGCTGGGGCAGAGTGATCTGTATGCAGCAGCTGATGCCCATGATCTTCCAACACTGCTGCAGGCATTTGGCCTCCAGCAGTGACTCTGGGATGGGCTCCCCTGCAAGTGCAGGATTGGCCCAGCCCAGCTGTGACCTTCCCTGGGGAGAAAATGATCAGTAGGGTTCACATATCTTCACTTTGGTAGGACAGATCACTGGCAACCATTTTTTTTGAAGGACCTCCTGTTGAAGAGTGCAATTTCCACTACACATCTGTTGCAGCCTGAGGATCTCCAAGCTGTTCATGTTCTCACCTCCTTGGCTGACCACCCTCTGCTGATGGGCAGATGATCAAAGTGAGGAAAGGACAACCTCCATTTCTCTTGCCAGACTGTGTATTTGCAGTCATGCCCAACATAATTTTGAAACCTTACACTAACCTTCAGAGATGTCTTCTGGGCACATGAATAACATGAGTTGCTTTGGTGGGGTGGGATTGCCATTTGATGAAAGGGTGACAAGTTCCAGCTTTTGAGCATGCTTCCCCTGTGTATGTGAGTGCATTTAGGTGTATGGGAGTTGCTAGGGAAAGCTGGGAGCAGCAGCTCCCTCTTCTGGGTGCTGGTGCCTTTATGGTACAGCAACACCTTAGTTTGAGTGTTTTGGTGAGTCTTCAGAGCAGAGCACTGTACTCATGGTAGGAACATGTATGGAAGCTCTTAGACTATAGAGGTAAGAGAAGATTCCAGAGTTCAGATAAATAAGAGTTCAAAATGTAAAATCCTTCTCAAAACATGGAGAGGAGAGAGGGTCAACTCTTAATTTTCCCGTGATCACCTGTCATTGTTTTCTCCTTTGTGCAAAAGTTTTCCTATTCTGCTTGTAATTGATTCTTGTTAATTATAAATATCTGTATATGATTCTGTTGACAAAAATGTTTTTTAATTGTAAAGTATTTTGTATAATATAAAGGGGGGGAGATTAAAGTTGCCGAAAGGATGTGTGTCTGTGATTTGTTGGAGCTGCATACAGGGGGTAGTTAGGTCTGTGGAGGTATAATCCTACTCAAATTCAAGAAGTAGGTCATCATCCTCCTCTGTTACTGTCTCCCCTTTCCCCACGTGTTTTGTTTTATTGATAATTTTCATGCAAATGAAGTTTGTAACAAGGGATATGATGTTTAAAACATATTATCTCTTTGAAGAACCTGGACTTTGAGAAGCAGTTACCTGTCCACTTGCTTCCCAGGCCTGTTTCTCTCTTGCTGTATCCTTTCTCCACCCTGACAGAAGCAGGAGCAGAAAGTGTGGGCAGGGCATAGAGCATTCTCACCTGTGCCTGTCAGCCTCTGACAGCAGTGTGGGCCCCAAAACCCACATGCAGTGTTTTGGAATTGCTATGATGCAGGCAAGATAGTGCTTTTTGCAACTGGAAAGGCAGGGAAATGGTGCCTCTGCCTCAAGCGCTGTGCTTCTTGGTCACGTATCTTTCCCTTGCTTTTGCTTTCTCCTGGTTTTCACTGTTCTGCTAGACTCTTTCAGTGCTTTTGCAGATTCTTGCTTCCTGTCCAGGTGTTTTTCTCCCTTTCCTAACTTCTTCCTGGTTCTTTTGAATGTTATTCTGTATCCAGCTCTCTGCTCTGTTCTCTCACCAAGAATTTCCTGCACTTAGCTCACTGCTGACCTACATTCTTTTCTTCTTTCATATTCCCACAATCACAGCTTTGCCTACACTTCTCTTGCCCCTGGGCACCATTTAATGCTCTGTCCCTGTGGCACCCTAGTTGTCTCAGTTTTCCTGGCTGTTTGGCTGTATCTCTTGACGTTGTGTTTTGTGTCCTTCCCTATCACATCCCTTCCTGCCCCTGGAGCTAGAGTAATTGTCAGCAGTTCTCTTTCCCTGAAAATCATTCTCCTTCCTTAGGCTCCCTTAAATCATCTTAACTTCTTCAAAGTCACTGCTTGTAGCTGCCTGTCTAGTGTGACACACCCTGATCTATGGACAGGGCTCCTATAATGATAATTAGGCTAATAAGGAGTAAGAGAAACCTTAGTAATGGCCCTTGAACTGCCCTTTCTCTGTGATTTCCCTCTATAGTATTTGTGCTATTGCTGAGGTCTGCCTTGGCCTGAGACATCACTCCTCTTTCTCCTTCCAGAGGTAAATGAGGGATAAGAGGTTGAGTTGCCTCAATCTGGACTGTGTCTCAACATATCTTCTTAAGACTTGATAGTTTTTGGACAAGATATCGGTTAGCTGTGGGCTGATCTCATCTGTGCTCAGGTTCAGCACCTTCTGCCTGCCTGCAGCAACCCTGTCTCCTGTGGCCACTTCCAGACCAGACTTAGGTTAGGACTCTAGGTATCTTGATCTTCTGCATGAAGTAGGGGAGGAAGCAGGGTCTAGTTTGCATTTCCAACCATACTGCCTCCTCTGTCCCTAAGTTCATTCAGTGGAGATGGGTAGAAGGCACTGAGTATTTCAGACTGGCAGAAAAATCAAGACAGGGAGGAGCTTTTGGAGGTCTGTTGTCCACCTCCCTGCTCGCAGTGTCCCCGATTTAAATGCTAGATCAGATTTCTCAGGGGCTTATAGATGGTTATGCTTGCAGTTTCTATATCCTTGCCTTTTTGCACCTCCTGTGGTACATAAAATACAGTGGCAGGGCCCATCACTGCCGAAAGCATGTGGACTGCTGAAGGCCTCTCTTCGTTCTCTGCCAATTGCATGAGCATCACTGGGTACAAGCTAGATTTTTCCTGGAGTGCTAGGCATGTGGTTAAAGTATGGACCAGTATGTATTCTTTCACTGACATATCATGCTCAATTGCTAGTGTGTTTCTGCCTCAACATTTTATTTATTTGCTTGCTAAGGCCTCAAAAAAGTCCTATATTGTCTCATGGTATTGTCCACATTCAACATTCACTTGGAGGAGTACCACAAAATTAAGCTTCCTGTTCTTTGAGATATTTATATCTCTAGCTTCAGTGTTCCTTGTTAGCTTCTGTACTGTCAGGAAGAAGGATGCACTGCCAGTGTGCCCGTTGCTGTTCCCTAATCTTGAGTTTCTGAGTTTCCTTATGATCCTGGGTTTTCTTGAGCTAAACCGCTCTCATCTCTTTTTCTGGGTCTCTAGGCTGCTCTCTATTTTGCCTGTGTAGAAGTCCTTCCAATTCAGAATGGGTAGTGAGCAGACAGACAAGTGTTTATGGAAAAAACTATAACAATAAGCATATAGTGAGTACTCTCACATTCCCTAGAAATCTACTGCTTAAGGACTGCCTGACCCAGAAACTGTATTTATACTTTTATTTAATGAATTTATCTTCTGTGACTGTAATGTTGACTTTTGAACCCATTGGTGTTTTTGGCCTCCGCGATGTTCTGCGACTGCACAAATGAACAGTATTAGGTATCCTGAATGTTTTGTTTGTTTTAAGCCTGCTGACTGTTCTTTCTTAGACCTCTACTTCCAGTACTGTAATAAATGGTAAATAATTTGTCTTGGGGTCAGCCTTTGGTAGTTTTATTAAAACTCTTTCATACCTTTCTTTAATGTCTCCCTTTTAAGTAGGAGAGTTCTAACATAGTTCATTTCTCTCCAGAAAGGGCCCTTTCCTTATCTCCGCATCCTGTGCTTCTGGATCTTTCCTGATTTTATTGTACTCCAGTGTTTCTTCCCTGTTCTAGCGTGCCTTGGGGCCCTGAATCAAAATACCGTGTCTCTCCCTCCTCCTTCTCTGAGTCAAGCCTTGATGCTCAGAAATCTTCTGGCGGGCAAGTCAGGTCCTGCAAAAACAGTAGAGTTACAAAACAGACTCTCCCACCTGGAGCTGTGGCAAAGCAGCAATGGAGACAGGCTGCTTTGTCAGCGACTTTTTGGAGAGTTTCTGTGTTATGATGGTTTATCTATAGCTATAGCTACTCCCAGATTCCGATTCCCTGGCTGGGCAAGGAGGTAAGGGGAGAAACCTTCTGTCTGCCACCGTTATGCTTTGTCAGATATTTTCTGCTGCTTTTGGATGCCTGCTTTGACACATTTGTACCTTTAGAATCTGTAAATGTCCATGGTTTTAGGCAGAGTTATGGATACAGAGAACCACTGAAAACCAGATCCTGGACAGGTAGTTTGTTGAAACTTTTCAACTTCCTGGTTGCAATTCTTGAGTGAAAGAGACACCTAGCGTTGAGTCAAAGACAGAGCCGTGTCTGTCCCATTTGCTTTGCTTGTTCCAGGCTAACCACAGGTTGGCAGAGCACTATGTGCCAAAATACCATGTAAGAGTTACAAGATGCTAGCTACTTTTTTTCTGAACGTGAGAATGGTGAGCTTAGAGAGAGATGCCTTCCCAGTCAAATGTGCTGTAAAGCTAGAATCTTGTGAGGGTCTATTTATTTACTTATTTGCCTTCTTTATTTATAAGCTTCTAATGAGTCTGGGCTTTTGTGTTTGAAGTTTGAAGTGTTGTTGTTTTTTCACTCTGCTTTTGCTGTGCCTCTCTCTGCAGCATATCTTTTGTGGGACTCACTCCCAGTGCGGTGAGTGGATATGCAGCACACATCCAAAAAGGATGTAGCACTATACAATATTAGAGGCAGAGACCAGATCCAAATACCCTGTTGTCTTTTTTTCCCTTTCTTTATTCTTTGCTGTAAAAGCTGTATTATTCTGCCCCCTTTGCTCATCACTGACAAACAGTAAATGCAGCAACCACAGTGGCAAACAGAGAGAGACAAGAAAAAAAGAAAAAAGGAGGTTTTGTAGGATGTATGTTAAGCAAAAAAGAGACATTTTTTTTTTCCTCAAAAGTTTGGCAGACTATATATTTGACTTCTGGTGGCTGGGCTGTTCATAGCTTGTGGTTCTGTGGTCCAGCTGTATGTTCATGTGTATGTTCACGTTTTGGGGATGTTTTGTTTGAGAAACAGAAGTCTTGGGAGACAGGAGTGTTTGTTCTTCACCGTATTTCTGCTGAAGAATTTCTTGGCCACTCTTACTAAGAGCCAGAAGATTCAAAATAAAATAAACAAACACACAAACAAGCAAGGAAACAAACAAACAAACAGAAAACAGAAGAACATGTCTCCGTGTGTCTCTCATATAGACCTGAGGACTGCATTTGAATGTAGCCTCGCCAGTACTGAGCAGAGGGGAAAGATCACCTCCTTTGACCTGCTGGCAACAAACTTCTTAATGCACCCCAGGATACCATTTGCCCCCTTGATCCAACCTGGATTTTGTAAAGAAGGATGAAACAAAAATGAAGGCATTTTAAGGTATTTTTAGATAAAGGAAGGGCTTATGGGTTTACATAAAACTTTCTAAGGAAGGAGGAATAAAGATGAGAACAGAAAAAAAAAAGGAGAAAGGACCAGTCTCATACAAACTATTCCTGGTCACAACAGTGTTGACTGACTGCACCATGCACATGATCACTTCAGTCTATCCTATTAAATCCATTTCTTAACTATATTTTTGTGTAATTTCACTCTCTATCCCATGTGTAAGTTCTAGGTGCCAGCAACTGGAGTACACAAGTAAACTAATACCAGCAATGGGAGTCGGGCCTTGGGTGATAGCAGTCCTTGTGTTTGTGATCATAGAATCACAGAATGATTAAGGTTGGAAGGGACTTCTGGAGATCCTCTAGTGAAATCCCAGTGCTCAAGTAGTGTCACCAAGAGCATGTTGCACAGGATCATGTCCAGGTGAGTTTTGAATATCTCCAGAGAAGGAGACTCTATAACTTCTCTGGGTAACCTGTTCCAGGCACCCTCCCAGTTTTGCATCATCAGCAAACTTGCTGAGGGTGCATTCCATCCCATCATCCAAGTCATTGATGAATAAGCTGAACAAGACTGGATCCAGTCCTGACCTCTGGAGACATCACTCATTGTCCCTCAGGCCTCCAATTGAGGCCTCCAACTGGACTGTGCACCATAGATCACAGCTCTCTGAACTCTGCCATTCATCCAGTTCTCAATCCACCTTACTGCCTTCTCACCTAAACCCTGTTTCTAGAGCTTGCCTATAAGGATATTTTGGGAGACATCATCAAAAATTTGCTGAAGTCACTATAGACAACATCCACTGCTCTCGCTTTGTCTATTTAGCCAGTCGTTCCATCATAGAAAGCCATCAGGTTGGTTAAGTGAATCCATGCTGACTACTTGGTGAATCCATGCTGACTACTACTGATCACCTTCTGTTCCTCCACATGCTTAGAGATGACTTCCAGGATAAGCTGTTCCGTGACCTTTTCAGGGATCAAGTGAGGCTGATTGGCCTCTAGTTTCCTGCATTCTCCTTCTTGTCCCTTTTGAACACTAGAGTAACGTTATTTTTCTTCCAGTCTTCAGGCACCTCTTCCCCATTACCTTTCAGTGATGATTGAGAGAGGCCTAGAATAATATTTGATAACTCTGCCTTCTCACTTTTGTCACTAGGGCAACCACCCCATTCAGCAGCGGACTCACATTTTTACTAATCTTCCTTTTGCTAGTGATGTATTTAAAGAAGCTCTTCTTGTTGTCCTTGACATCCCTTGCCAGATTTAATTCCAAATGGGTCTTAGCCTTTCTTGTCACATCCCTGCATACTCTGATGACATTTCCATATTCCTCCTACGTGCCCTGTACATTTTTCCACATTCTGTATTCGTCCTTCTTCCAGCTGGCCAGGATCTCCTTGCTCATCTACGAGGGTTACTGCTTCCTTTACCTGACATAGGGATGCATTCTTCTTGAGCTTGGAGGAAATGATACTTGGATATTAACAAGCTCTCTTGGATGAACCCTTCCATCCAGGGCTCTAGCCCATGGGATTCCTCCAGGTAGGTCCCTGAAAAGACTAAAGATTTCTCTCCCGAAGTCCAGGGTTGTGATCCTACTTATTGTCCTGCTTCCTCCTTGCAGGATGCTAAACTCCATCATCTCATGGTCACTGCAGCCACGACTGCCCTCAATCTTCACATCGCCAACCTCTTCACATCCCTTCTTTGTTAGTACAAGGTCTGTCAGCCCATCATTTCTCATTGACTCTTTCTTGTTTGACCTGTATCAAAAAGTTATTCTCAATGCTCTGCAGGAATCTCCTGGACAGTTTGTGTCTAGCTGTGTTTTCCTTCCAGCAGATATCAGGGTGGTTGAAGTCCCCCTTCAGAGGCTACTTCCAGATGTCTCTAGAAAGCCTCTGACTTCCTCTTCCTACTCAGGTGGCCTGTACTAAACATCCACCAGAGCATCACCCATGTTAGTCTATCCTTTAAAGCTCTTGACTTGCTCTTCATCCATCCC
Organism: Crypturellus undulatus; assembly: GCA_013389825.1. NCBI lineage: Eukaryota > Metazoa > Chordata > Aves > Tinamiformes > Tinamidae > Crypturellus > Crypturellus undulatus. The sequence goes on along the minus strand of VWPW01005292.1, from coordinate 701,204 downwards.
TAGGCAGAGCTTGATATGTCCCCAGTTAGTCTCACATAAAGAGCAACTCCATCACCTCGCTTTCCTGTCTTTCCTAAAAAGTACGTAGCCATCCATAACATCATTCCCATTATGTCTCTGTAATTGCAAGGAGATCACGGCCCTGCGATCGCACACAGAGCTCTAATTCTTTCTGTTTATTCCCCACGCTGCATGCACTGATGTACAGGCATTTCAGGGAAGTAATGATGCCAGGAGTTACTGCATAATGCTACTGCAGTAATATTAGCAGTTGGTGGGACCAGAGGGTTATGGGGCTGTGGGTCATGCATGCTGGCTACTGGAATGTAGTGCTAGCTCGTTAAAGGAGACACTAAAATGATCCAGAGGGGCAACAGCTACTGGGCTTTAATTAGTTGATTTTATTCACCAGCACAAGATCTTCATGATAACAACATCCACTATTAACCGGCACAATTGTTATAGGGATAGGATTACCAATTAGTAAATAGCATCATCTAGCAATTTGGGGAAGTAGTAAAATGCTACAGCATTCCTTCACCCTGAGTGTACAAAGGCTCTCAACCTTGCAAAGAATTAACAAATGCTAACATACTTCTTCTCCCTGAATATACAAGGGACTCTCAACTTTATAAGGAGTTACCTTAGTCCAATATCCCAGGTAAAGGGACAGGGAGAGTTACAGTTCAGATGGAGGAGTTGGTCAAGTGTCCTCCTGATCCCTGCTCTACTCATCAGTGCTAGACTGTCTTTGATCCCTTTAGGGAAGGAGTACGTGACTGTGCTATGGTCATCCTTATAAGGTGATATTTCAAGAATCTTCAGGGAAGGTTCAAAAGATTATCTTTTCTTTGTACTGTCAGAGAGATAGGTTTCCGTCCTTTATCAGGTGTTTTGCAAGTGTATCAGTTAGAATCATAGAATCATAGAATCATAGAATGCCTAAGGTTGGAAGGGACCTCTAGAGGTCATCTAGTCCAACCCCCCTGCACACGCAGGGCCACCTAGAGCACGTGGCACAGGGCTGCATCCAAGCGGGTCTTGAAGATCTCCAGAGAAGGAGACTCCACAACCTCTCTGGGCAGCCTGTTCCAGGGCTCTGTCACCCTCACCGTCAAGAAGTTCTTCCTTAAGTTCCCGTGGAACTTTTTATGCTTCAATTTATGGCCATTTCCTCTGATTCTGTCAGTGACCACCAGTGAAAAGAGGCCAGCCCCATCCTCCTCATTGCCTCCCTTATAGACACACTCCCACTTATAGACACCGATCAGGTCCCCTCTCAGCCTTCTCTTCTCCAGGCCGAACAAGCCCAGCTCCCTCAGCCTCTCCTCATAGGGAAGATGTTCCAGGCCCCTGATCATCCTCGTGGCCCTGCGCTGGACTCTCTCCAGCAGCTCCACATCCCTCTTGTACTGTGGGGCCCAGAACTGGACACAGTACTCCAGATGTGGCCTTACCAGGGCTGAGTAGAGGGGTAAGATCACCTCCCTCGACCTGCTGGA
>VWPW01005292.1:625691-699258 GCA_013389825.1 Crypturellus undulatus | reverse complement strand
GGAGGTGAGGCTGACCGGCCTGTAGTTGCCCGGGTCCTCCTTCTTGCCTTTTTTGAAGACTGGCGTGATACTGGCCTTCTTCCAGTCCTCCGGCACCTCCCCCGTTCTCCAGGATCTTTCAAAGATGATGGAGAGTGGCTTGGCTACGACATCCGCCAGCTCACGCAGAACTCTGGGGTGCATCCCATCGGGGCCCATGGATTTGTTGGCATCGAGGTGTCTTAGGTGCTCTCTGACCCAATTTTCCTCTACCCTGGGCAAGTCTTCCTTTCTTCCAGCTTCTTCTCCTGTCACTAGGGCCTGGGACTCTACAGGGCTGCCCTTTGTAAACACTGAAGCAAAGCAGGCATTCAGCAGCTCTCCTTTTTTTGTGTTATTCGTAACCAGGGTGCCCATCCCATTCACTAGAGGACCCACATTTCCCCTGATCTTCCTTTTACTGTTAATATATTTATAGAAGTTTTTCTTGTTATTTTTAACATCCCTTGCCAGGCTGTGTTCCAGCTGCGCCTTAGCTTTCCTAGTTGCATTTCTGCATTCCCTGACTACGCTCCTGTATTTTTCTCAGGGGGCCTGCCCNAGTTGCATTTCTGCATTCCCTGACTACGCTCCTGTATTTTTCTCAGGGGGCCTGCCCTTTCTTCCACATTCTGTATACCACCTTCTTCTGCTTGAGCATTGCCGCCAGCTCCTTGCTCATCCACACAGGTCTCTTGCCCTCTTTAGTGAGTTGTTATTGTTTGCAAACTTTAGTGAAGCAAGACCTCCCTGCCTTCACAAGACTTCCCACTTCCTTATCTTATGGCTGGTTAAAGAACCCCAAATTCCCCCACTGCTTTTCTGCCATGCCGGCAGAATTAATGCAATTTGGTAATTTTAGTTAACTCTTTACTAGCCTGCCCATCATGGAGGGTGGTATGAGTGAGCCAGTCACTGGTGTGAAACAATGGTGGTCCATGGGTCTGTAGTGCCTAGAAAGGGAGAGGGTCCTTGTTTCAGCTATGAGATTGGACCAGGGACTCACGTGTCCTCTGGACCATGAGGTGCCAGAGTAAAAATTGGAGTTTAGAGTTTTGACATCTGTGGCTGGAGCAGGGATCAAGGGTTGTAGTGCCCATCTACCTGGGCTCCAGCTGCAGTGTTTTTATTTTCCTTGTGTGGGGGCGTACATGTGTGTGTAATTCATTAGCAAACTTCCAGCTGGACTAGCAGACAACTAGTAGGCATTTTGGCAACAGCAAGAAGAGAAGGCTGAGAGGGGATCTGATCAGTGTATATAAATATGTTAAGAGAGAGAGTGAGGAGGAAGGGGCCAGCCTCTTTTCAGTGGTGGCCAGCAATAAGATAAGAGGAAATGGTCACAAACTGAACCACCCAAAGTTCCACAGGAGCTTAAGAAAGATTTCCTGACAGTGAGGGTGACAGAGCACTGGAACATGTTGCCAAGAGAGGTTGTGGAATTTCCTTCTCTGGAGATCTTCAAAACCCACTTGGACACAATCCTGTATCACATGCTCTAGGTGACCCTGTGTGTCACCAACAGGGGTGTGTGTTGGACTAGATGATCTCTAAAGGTCCCTTCCAACCTTAAGGATTCTATGATTCTCTAATTCCTGTTTTGGGCAAAGGGGTACAGGACCTGGACAGGGTATTAGACAGACAGAGGGGCCATGCTGCTGTTCAGTGGTTATGAATGTGCATGTCCTTATGCACCAGTGAGTGAGGGTGCCTGTGCTTTCACTAGCAAACTTCAATCATTAATTTCTGGACAAGAGCAAAGAGACTTGTCTCTCTAAACTTACATGTTACATAAGTTCTGGTAGTGTCATATGCAGGTGTTGTTGAAGGAAAATGCCTTGTTTGTGGCAATCTCTGTAGCCAGTTGTGTCAGTGTCCTCTGTATATGTGTGCATGTCTCTGGAATAGATGCTCAGGCTTGTTATGGTTAAACTTGCAAATGGGAGAGAGCAGTCATAACTGTTTTACTGGAACAGAGAGACCAGATCCCCAGGTCTACTGGGCTGGGCTCCATCAGCCAGATAGAAGGAATTCTTGGGATCTGGATCCTGCAATGGCCTCTATCACCAACTTTAACAGGAAAAAAAAAAAGTATTTTCTGGCAGCATAAATCTGTGCTAGTCTGAATTGTTTCAGTCCATCTCTCTCTGAACTTTCTGCTGATTGATGTGCTCCTTCTCCTGTCTCTTGTTATATCATGAGCACCATTGTTCAGGCTGTACAGCTAATCACTGTTTAGGTTTTGTTAGTTTCCAACCAACTTTAAAAAGCTTTTCAAACCTTTTGCTGGGTTTCAATTAGCTCACTGCATAAACAACTGAGTACTATTTCCTGCAAAAAATATGCCTAGAGTAGGATTACAATAGCCTAGATTTATGCCAACTTTATCAAAAATGCCCCTTAAATATTGCTACCTGCAGTGATGCATGAAACACAGCTGCTGATTTTGTTGCTAGTAGCAAGGATGGAAATTGTCTGCTAAAGGATGGGTGTTTTTCTTTTTTAATAGTTTAATCAAAGCAAGCAATAATTTTTAACTGGCATAAGTCCAAGTCATTAAAAAAGTCTTGCATTGTAACTTTTCTTCTGCATTGAGCTGTTGAGAAATGTCAGGAACTTACTTCAAGCTTTTCAGCTACCCTAACACCTAGCAGCTGCCCAGTCAACAGAAAGTTCATACTGACATTGTTTATTGATTAAAGAAATACAGAAATGACATTTTGCAATGCTGGAATGTTTGGGTGGTTTTTCGGAGCTGATTTTGTGTCATTAATGAAGCACATTCTAATAATAGTAATGTGATAGGAACATAACAGAGTCTTGATTTAAATTTGACAACACTGATGTATGCAGTCAAATGAAATAATCTTCATTATTTAATATAGTTTTAGAAATCTTTAGAAGATACTTATGCACTTTTGATAAAATAAAATGTAAAAGACATGACTTTCAGATTTTAATTTGTGTTAATATCTCCGGATGTTGAGTTTCCCTGCTTCTCTCACATTGCATTAAGATTAGCAACTTTTCTAGTTTTGTCAGCAAAGAATTTTGGTTCTGCAGCTTGACTTTCACTGCGCTTATTCAGAAATGAACTGTCCATAGGTGTATGTTTGGATATATCTATCCCGGTCCAGCCTAACAGTTATCGGAGCCCTTCTTAAGCTCTTACAGAATCAAGGCTCAGGAATAACGAAGTGTGATAATCTTCAAGTCAGACCAGAATTAGTCCTGAAACAGGAAAAGAGGTGGTCCAGGTAAGCAGAGCCCCCAGACAGGTGAGGTCACAAATCGACTGGTCTGTGTTTGGGTCAGGAACTGCAGACCAGGGCCTCAGGCTATGACTTGCAGTAGCAGAGCACAGATGAGGGCTACAGCTGCAGTAGGAGGAGAGAGAATAAGGAAGCAGAATGAAGGGTCCTTACAAGGCTTTCTGGCTGGTTTCAGGATACCTGCAGACTCTGAGATTCCCTTAGCATCTGCCAGTATGTGTGAGGGTTTGTAATGGGTCTGTTTCATTGCTAAGAAGAATCACTCACAAGACTGCAAAGAAGAAACTAGCAAGCATTTCCTGTAGGGCGTATCCTGAGTCTCTAGTGTACTTGTCCTAGGGCCAAGAGCAACAATCTTCTCAAGGGCAGGGTAGCCAGCCATGGTGTTTGCAGGTAAACAGAATATGATTTCATGGAGAGTCTGGTCAACACATACCAGTGCACTTCATACACCAGGTAGGAGCCCAGGTGGGCAGCTTCCATGTCTCTGGGTTAATCAAAGGGCTAATTAAATTTGACCCTTGGCAAAACATCTGAGAGAATTCAACAGCTCTTACATGCAATTCACCTTGGCTGAGGGAATGCTAACCCAGAGAACTCCCAACTGACAAAACTGGTTTTGAAGGGAAAAGAAACACAGTGTTTACTGGAGAAGGGAGGACAAGTGGCCACATGGGAAAGTATGCGGAGATGCAGTAAAGGATGAGAACAGTTCTGAAGTTCTGAACCCTGAACTGGCCCTTTCTTGAAGAAACAGAGTTCAGGAGAAATGGGAAGGCAAGCAGAAAATAGTGAAGGATTTTCTTTACCTATCTAGAGTGATGGAGCGCATGGTTGGTTTGTTCCTTTGTTAGTTGCCGTGTTTTGTAATGAGGCTTAGTGTAGGGTAGATGACAATAAACCAGTGTTGTGTATACGCCTCAGAAGGGTATAAACAATACTTTCCTTGATATTGATGTTAGAAGGGCAAACTATCATAATTGTCTGAGCAAGCATTTTGTGTATACAGGTCATAAAATTTGACATTCCCCCCCCCCCTTTTTTTTTTTTTGCGTTAAACCAATTTCTTCAAGAGCTGGAGAATACAGATCTCACTGATAAGCTGTTTCAACATAAATTACCTTACAGAATAGACAGAGAACTATATCAGTGTGAAGTTTAATGTTTGTGGCAGTTCTTACAGTCTTCCTCCTTAGTATCTGTATTCTTGTAAGAGACAGGAAATCTGGGTTGTTGACCAAAGCTGGGTAGGAAGAAGATCAGTTGCTAAGAAGAATGGTAACAGGAATTGCTAGCAGAACAGGTAAGGAGAGCAGTGTGACGTTGGATGGAGATTGCTGCCCTGGAACAGTAACTCCTCCTGCCTCATCAGAAGAATGAAAGACAGAAAGGGGAAGGATTCAGAAAAAAAATAACAGGTCTAGGAAAGATAACAGGTTCATAATGATATTTGGGGAATGCTTCCCCTTTGTGAGGAAAAAAAAAAACTTTCACGGTATTGATCCTAAGCTTGTAGAGTACCAGAACTAATTCTTATATCTACAGTTTCTAAATAAAACTGATCTGCTGTGGAAGGAGTTGACCTGTCTGTTCCTTCTACTGATGAAGTTTGGATACCCGTGCAGAGAAGTCCTCCTCACATAGTGTAGTCCAGTGAACTGACATCATCTTGTTGAATGCTCAATATCCCAATGTCAGACCCATTCAACAAATACAAAGCATCTGATACCAACCAAACTCTAATGGTAGACTGGTTCCCTGTTAGCTGAGAGAGGAATAATTAGTATTTGCAAGGTGGTAACAATAGTAAAGTAAAGCTTAATGCAAGAAGATATAGAAGGGAAAGGCTTGTTTAGTTCTAAGTAAATCTGGTTTTACCCCCTCCTCCTCCTCCACGCTCCTGTGGCCCAGTTAGCGTTACTTGTGATAACACAGAGTACAAAGGACACTGGCTATTGAGTCCCCATAATGTTTCTGTGATTCTTTTTAGGTTGATGAGCACTGGTTTTGGATGTGTCTTTTGCACAACTTAGGAACTGACAATGATTGTGACCTTTCATCCCTTCATCCTTTCACCTCTGTTAGTCACTAGGATTTGTCCGCTGCTCTTTGTCTCCTCCTCTGGTTGTTTTGTGGCTCTAGACTGCTTTGTATCTTCCCACAATTATTTGATTATCATCTAGGCTGTCTTTTGTTTTAGTCTTAGTGGAGGCTGTGCATTGTTTTAGTTTGCTCGTTGCTTTAGGTGAGCCTTTTGCCTTCTGGTCTGAGTATCTTGAGAAGCTGGATGTTGATGCACTAGAGTTTTGATAATGTGTTGCTCTAGGTGTCATCAATACCTGCCATCCTTAAAATCATACTCCTGATGTTTGTTCCCTCTGGCACTTCTGCTTGCAGATATAGTCTTTATCATTCTCACTCAGAACTATCTTAGTGCTTCTGTCAGATATGTCGGCAAAAGGAAGAATCAAAGAAATGTAGCTTCCTTCAATATCCAATTCCTAGAATTTTGACTTTCCCTTCCAGAGTGCACACATTATCTTCCCTGGACTGTAAAGTCAGGTTCCTTCCTGCCTTCACAAAATTACTGTGCCTCAGTAGCTTTAGGTGCTTCATTGACAATCCCCTACACGCTTTAGATATTCTAGATGAGCCCTCTTGAGGGGCAGGGTTTTATAGCATTATAGTGTCTTACAGTTTACTGCAGCTCTGCCAGTACTTCTTCCCTAGTCTCTGTCCCTGTTGCAGCTCCAAAAATGGCTAAATCAGGGATAGGGGGAAAGTGAATTTCAAAATAATGACTCAAATGCCACTTCTGTCACTTGGATATGCTACACGAAAATCCTTTGGAAAACTGACATGGTACATACATTAGATGTGTTCCTTCCTAAAATGAAAGTAAGCAAAAACATGAACACTGCAGCAAGTAAAAAATTTCTACAGCCCATGCACCACAAAATACTTCTACTATGCTTCTGTTATGGTGATTCTACTGACTTCTGGAGAAGCAAATAGGAATCAGCATTCCAATACAATGAGTATCCTGCTTTGACATCTGCCTATTTGTCCAGCAGCCTCCTATCAGTGACCCCTCTATGAGATTCCTGAGGCTCCCTGTGCAAGTTGGAGGGTAAGTCCTCTATTAAATATATTCTGTTTAAACCCTCATGAACCTTGAGGGATTTCTCTTCACTGCTATCTCACCTTCTCACTGTCACAATATGTATGCCCCATATATTATGGGATACAAAGAGATATCTCTGCATTCAGAGATTTAGTTCATAGAGTCACTTCTGAACATTTTTGATGGATCTTTCATGAAGCATTTTATTTCCTACCATTTTCAATTGTCAGTGGCATTAGTTTAAGGCTTGACACAACTAGATTTGACATCTTGGTTAGAATGCTGGGATATTGCAATGATCCTGCCCAGGCTCTCACCTGGAAACTTTACTTACTTATCACAAGACTGATTGTACAGGATTTGATGTGGTTGTTGAAAGTCATGTTTGGTGAGAGTGGCAAATGAAGACAAGATTTGCATATAGGCAAGAGAAATCTGATATAGGTGCTAAATGGTGCTTATTAGAAAATAATGAGAGCATATTAATAGGGTTCAAAGTCTTTGAGGAGGAAAAGTTAATAGAATATGTGATTAAATACTTTAATATTTTATTACAGGCAAAGACCTATACATACATGCTTTCTTATAGCTTCCCAAACTTCCCATTGACTGTACTCACAATATGTTATGTCTTCTGCTGCCTGCAATTATATAATAAAAACAAATAATTTTGATAAATTTGAATTAGTTTATTACAATAGAAAAAAAAATCCCTCTGATATCCTTTAATCATTTTTCATCTTGATGAAGTACTATTTTGAGATTGCAATGTTTCAATCAGAGTGGAGTTTTTCTTTCTTCTAACATTACCTTCCTTTTAACTTTGCATTGTTACAATATTTTACAATCGTAATAACCTTGAGATTCAGTGTGTTGCATGTACTGCTTCTATCATGGATTCCTAAGGCTTAAAAAATAATCTGACAGATTATTCTGGGGTTCAGGAGTATTGTGAATGTTATTGCCCAGTAACTAAATTAATTTAAATGGCAGAGATCGTGTCTCAGAAACCTGGTAAATAGGCAAGTGGGAAAGTCAGATGCAAGCTTGCAAAGCAAATTTCAGGTGTTGAGATGCTGAAGGATCTGAAGACCTCCATTTTGCAAGCTGCAGAGCAGCCTGAAGAATTATCTACTGTTAAAGTTCCTTCAGGACTGTTATGCTGTATTTTCACTCTTTACAGCCAAAGCAGCACATTAAATTATACATGATAGAGTCACTTTCCAAAAAAACAACTGCATTTGGAATTTGAGATCTGCAGGGCTTGCTGTAGATGTGTGATCACCAACTATCTCAAGAACTGTTTTGTTTTATACAAGTTTAGCTGGCAAATGCAGAACTGCTGTTCTGAACAACCTAATGGCGTCTACAGTCTCTGAGTTATATATATCCTGATAGATGTCATGCATGTCCCCGTTGCAATCATTACCTAGCTTTGACTGGGCTCCTGTTAATAGAAAAACCATGCTGTTTCTCTATTAACAACTGGAAAGAGAGCCCTATCATCTGCTGGGCTTTTCTCATTTTGTAACAAAACTACAGATTCTGCTGAATTATCAGTTTATCTCTTGTAGTTCTTCCAGGTCTAGGTGGGTAGATACAATGATGATAGCTGAGGTTCCATGTGTGGGATTTGGATGATGCATTTGGTTGTTGGGACAGTAGTGTTATTTGGTCAGCTGTCATCTACCATTTCTGAGTTAAAAAGAATGTGCCATATGTTGAAATCCATCTGTTGGTCCCCTATGTGGACTGTGTGCTTCAGATTATATCGTAAGTATCTATGTGCTGTATCAGCTCTCTTAATCTGTTCAAAGAATATGTTCCCATTTCTTGAGAATGATGCTGCACCTCCCCCTCTGTAACCCTTTAGAACTTCCTCCCACAGGTTTCTTCAGCTCTCTGTGGTAAAGGACTATCTCTAATATGGTTCTGCTATGTTATCTTATCCTAGATTGCTGAGCTACTTACTAAATCATGAAAGAAAGCTTATAACAAAATTATAGAGGCAGGTTGAGATAAAAATAAATTGACAGACAGAGGTAGGATCAGTGAGACAAGGATCAGTTCAAGAATTCAAGAGGAAAAATACAGCGTGAAAAGCAAAATATTCTAAAGAAAATAAATCTCATTTCATTAATATTGTTTGAGCTGATAGATTTGGTGGAACACAGCAACACTGAGCATCCACTCCAGCAGGAAGCACAAGACAACCTCTCCCCACTTCTTTGGTAAATTCTGACCAGCAAAGAGGCTTTGGGTATTGCATCCAAGTAATCAGCATGCCCATGTTTATTCTACTAGTTTGTTAATCCTACCTATCTTTTGTGGGTATTAGCCAACAAGTAATAGTTTTATAGTTTTAAGTGGCATATATCCTACTTGCAGAATTTCTTTGTGTGTAGCTATCCAGTGTAGCTATATCCAGTTCTCTCTTTTGGTGATTTCATAGGCTCTGACTAATCCAGAAAAATTTTGAGAGGTTTGTAGGATTTGGATATATCCATTTCTTTTTGAAAAAAATCCCTACATTTTGCTATTTACAGGTATAATTAACTTCTCTGCAGGCACAGAATTGCCTATATCCATATTTTTAAATTTTCTTAGCCAATAAAGCTAACCAGCCACTTGAAACCTTCTTTTGTAATGCTTTCTGCTCTCTGATATCTTCCAGACTATGATCAGAAGATGTTTGAATGAGTTTTATATGATCTAGGCCAAAGCAATGACAAAGCCAACTTGACTATAGAGGCAATAAAGTATCATAATTGTCTCCTAGTGCCATTTAATTAACTAGTGTATATGGTGTATGTGAGAACTAAAGTTTTGGGACTCTTCTTAATATTTTGCAGCCAATATTTTGTTCCCTTGCTTTGCTCATGCAATGTCTTCTTTTAAAATTATTACAAAACGCCTTTCAAAGAAAGTTGAGCAGTCTCCCTACTCTGAGCCAAAATACGTCAGAAATTTTGAGACAAAGGGGACACTGTCAAAAGAAAGTGTCACAAGTCTGGTTGATACTCAAGGATCACCTCCTCCAGGTTCAAGAATGGTTCTTCCCAGTGAGAAGGACGCTCAAGCAAAGGGGTCAGGAGATGATCCCTGCATGTGAAAAGGAGCTCTTGGCAGAACTTACACAGAAGTGTACAGAAGGAGATGTCATGGCCGGGCCACTATGGCGGAATATAGGTACATCATCTGACTAGGAAGCGCAAGGCCAGAATATACTTAGGCAGGGGTGTCAAGGACACCAAGAAGGATGTCTTCAAATACATCAGCAGCAAAAGAAAGACAAGGGAAAAATGAATGAGACAGAGTCCCTGGTGACAAAGAGAAGGCAGAAATGGTAAATAATTTATTTGTTTCAGTCTTTACTGGTAAGACTGGCTTTCAACAATCACAGATCTTGGAGATCAGGGCAAAGTCTGGAAAAAGGAAGTTTTCTTTTGCCGGAGCAGGATCAGATAAGGATTGCCTAACCAAAATGGACATACATGAATCCATGGGCACTGATGAGATGCACACATAAGCACTGAAGCACTGGCTAATAATTTGGTAAGGTTACTGTCAAAGTCCATGGCAATCAGGAGAGGTGTTGGATGGCTGGGGGAAAGCCAATGTCATTCTAGTTTTCCAAAAAAAAAAAAAAAAAGAAAGAAGGGGGACCAAGGGAGCTACAGGCTGTTCAGCTTCACCCTGATCCCTGAGAATATGATGGAGCAACTGACGCTGGATACCATTTCCAAGCATGTTATGGACAAGAAGATGATCAAGAGTAGTCACTAAGAAGAAACAGACTTAAGTAATCTGATAGCCTTCTCTGGCGGAATGAGGGTCTGAGTTACTGAGAGGAAAGCAATGGATGTTGTCTGCCTTGACTTCAGGAAGCCTTTTGACACTGTCCCCCATGGCATCCTCATAGGTAAACTCAAAGCTTGGGTTGCAGCAGACAGTCATGTGGCTTGAGAACTGTCCGAATGGCAGAGGTCCAAGGGTTATGATCAGTGGCACAAAATCCAGTTGAAGACGAGGAACTAGCAGTGTACTCCTCCAGTCTTCTTCAGCTTCTTCATCAGTGACCTGGATGATGGACAGAGTGCACCCTCAGCACATTTGCTGATGCTACAAAACTGGGAGGAGTGGCTGATGCACCAGAAGGTAGTGTTGCCTTTCAAAAAGACTAGAACTCGCTGGAGAGGTGGGTGGAGAGGAACATCATGAAGTTCAACAAAGGCAAGTACAGCATCCTGCAGCTAGGGAAGAATAACCCCATGCACCAGTATAGGTGAGACCTGCTGGAAAGTAGCTCCATAGAAAAGGACCTAGGAGCCCCGGTGGACAAGCTGAACATGAGTCAATAATGTGCCCTTGTGGCCCAAAAGATCAGTGATGTCTTGGGTTGCATTGTGAAGTATATTGCCAGCAGCATTGAGGGAGATGATCCTTCTCTTTGGTTTAGATCTGGTAAGTCCTCAGCTGGAGCACTGTGTCCATTTCTGGGCTTCCCAACTTAAGAGAGGCATGGAGCTACTGGAGAGAGACACTGACAGAGGGCTACAAAGATGATTAGGGAACTTGAGCATCAGCTTTATGAGGAAAGGCTGAGAGAGCTCTGCCTGTTTAGCCTAGAGAAGAAAAGACTGAGAGAGGATCTTACCATTGTATACAAATACTTGAGAGAGGGTGTCAAGAGGATGGGATAAGACTTTTCGGTGTGCCCAGTGACAGAATGAAAGGCAATGATCACAAACAGAAGCACAGAAATTTTTGTCATGCTCTGAGGAAAAATCTTACTGTGAGGATGACTGAGCACTGGAACAAGTTGTCTAGAGAATTTGTGGAGATTGTCCCTGAAGACATACAAAAACTGAATGGACACAATCATGGACAGCCTACTCTATCTGCCACTGTTTGAGCAGGGAGGTTGGACTAGGTGATCTCCAGAAGTCCCCTCCAACTCTATTCTATGATTATGTGAAATTGCTCTGTGAAGACTGCAGGTGTAATTAGCTCAAAGCCATGGGTAGGTACAGCACCAAGGCAACACAAATTTTAATCTGCGCCACAAACTTTAAATCAATCTAAGAAGAAAGTCCACAGAGCTTCATCAACTACTTACTCCGCAATAGCATTTTATTCATATTATTTTCTAGAGGAAAAAGGAGAAAGAATTTACTTCTAAGGTTAAAGAATGGTATCCACAGTAAAACTGCTGGGTTTAAGAATGGTCTCATTTGTTCATGATAGAGTTTTGAAACTCCTACAATAAAGAAAATACATCAGGAGGTCATAAATATTTATACTTATTTGTGTGCTATAATTACTATTTAACATTCACAAGGAACATAATTTATTTGAGGACAGACAGGAACTTTCAAAATCATAATTAAAAGTCACAGAAACACACTGGTTAGGAGTCAGTAATCCATAGCCAGCATCTCACAGTGGAGCGATCTTTTGGTGGCACCTCCATCTTCTTAGACAACGTTCTTGAGGAAGAACTTATTTACTGTGAGGGTGACAGAGCCCTGGAACAGGCTGCCCAGAGAGGTCATGAAGCGTCCTTCTCTGGAGATCTTCAAAACCCGCCTGGATACAACCCTGTGCCATGTGCTCTAGGTGTCCCTGCTTGAGCAGGGGGACTGGATTAGATGATCTCCAGAGGCGCCTTCCAACCTCAACCGTTCTGTGATTCCTTGAATCCTGAATTAGAGGATCATGGGGAAATAAGATGACTGGTATTCTGCTGCATGTATCTTAATCTCTCTAGTTATTGTTGTTGTTGGATGATTTAACATTTACTTGGGGAATTCAATCTGCTTTTCAACTATTCCATTCTCAAACTTGCAGTTTGCAAACTTGCACTTGAATGCAAGTTTATGCCCCTCAGGCAGATGCACTCAGACAGCTAAACCTGCTAAGAAGTGCCGCTCTGAAATATCCATCCCAGAGGAATTTGACCAATGTGAAGGGAAGAATAAGATAGTTTAGTGATCTAGAGCTCCACCCTACTTGGTGTTTATCAGTTCCCATTGAAGCGAATCCAGTCAGCATTAATAGTCCTCAGCAGCAGCATCTCAGAAATGACCTGTTGCTTATATGCACTGACAGACCTCATGAATCAGAACAAGTAATAAACAAGGCAGCAAAAATAAGTCATATGTCTTCTACATAGTTAGGAACAGATTTCCTTCTGTATCAGAATGAAACCATAGCCTGTCAACCAGCCCCTTCTCCATGGGAAAGCAGAACAAGCAAATGCAACAGAAGAAAAATATCAACCACTGAGAGCAAGGCAAGTGCTTATTTGGCATTTTGTGCCATCTTTCTCATATGGTCACTCAGGACCCAGAAACTGATAGTAGGAGATGTTGAGAGTGTTATCAAGGAACAGAAATACAGAACCAGGCAAAAACGTGAAGAACACATGTATAGATAGCATTTGCTTAGAGAGCTTCCTGTGATGCATAAAATCTATGCATAATGCACAGTCTCGATTTTGCAGCTCTGTAATGAAACTATACATTTGAAATGAGCTGCAGTTTCACCCTCAAACTCTGGATGCAAGCCTGCATTCACAACCAACAGCAGTATCTTGATTTAGGATATACAAACATGTTCAGCGTACCCAGTGAGAGCAACCCATGTGTTCTTAGGTTTGCTATAATTTATCCTCTGCTTCAAGATGAGACAAATTCTCTACAGGCCTTATATTTTCAGTTCTCTCACTACTAAGAGTATACTAGACATGAACCTCTAAAATGACGTTTCCCTATAGGTCTTAATATAGTGACTGTCTACACTAGACCCTTGGATTAGAATCACAGAATCATAGAATCCTTAAGGTTGGAAGGGATCTTTAGAGATCATCTAGTCCAACCCCCCTGCACACACAGCATCACCTAGAGCATGGGCACAGAATGCGTTCAAGCAGGTTTTGAAGATCTCTGAAGAAGGAGATTCCCCAACCTCTCTGGGAAGCCTGTTCCAGTGCTCTGTCACCCTCACTGTTAAGAAATTTTTCCTTAAGTTCCCTCGGAACTTTTGGTGTTTCAGTTTGTGGCCATTTCCTCTAGTCCTATTGGTGGCCACCACTGAAAAGAGGCTGGCCCCATCCTCCTCACTGCCTCCCTTGAGGTATTTATGTACGCTGATCAGGTCTCCTCTCAGCCTTCTCCAGGCTGAACAGTCCCAGCTCTCTCAGCCTCTCCCCAGAGGGCAGATGTCCCGCGCCCCTGATCATCCTTGTAGCCCTGCGCTGGACTCAAAAAAAATGGGCTGAGAGAACAGGAAAATGAATGAAAAAGGCTCTCTGGGAACCTCAGCATTATAAGAGTGTAGATTATACATTGCTTCAATTAGAGAAGGACTGGAGGGAGACAGTGATAAGCCTTATGTAGGTTTTTGATCCTAGATTTGGTGACAGCTAGGTAAACAGGGTATGGGTGTGAACAAGGTCTGATAGGATACGCCTGGGAATTCATTAACAACACGGGTGGATGAATGGAGAAAAAATGTGCATCTAAGCCAGATATTTAAGACATGTCAATGCATGCTACTGTTACTTACCTTTTCAGTGAGCTGAAATACCAAGAGAAGTAGTCTTTGTTAGGTAATGAAACCTAGCTCAAGTTGTTGTAATGTGGCAGGCTCCTTCTATCACCTCCCCACAACTTCCTGCAGCCGTTGTTGCTCTTTCTCTTGCTGATCAAAGCAGTCATGGTAGTTTTGCTAACACTTCCTCAACCCCTTCCAGTAAATGCTTTCATAGTTCTCCAATGACATATCTCTGTCTTCCATATTCTGTTTTTTACCTCTTCTGTTTACAACCAACACTTGTAAAATCTCTCTTCTCTACCTTTCTGAAAAATGCTTCTCTTTTCCTTTGTAGGCACTAACTTTATAAAAGCTATTTTCCTAAGATGAGTAATGATTTCTATCACTTCATTTGGACACAATTATTGGCCCTTTCTCATAAAAAAATGGCTCCTAGACATAACGAGATTCCCTTTTCAACATAAATGCCTTTCCAATTTCTCATGCAAAAATGCTGTGGCCATTGTTCCTTTAAATTTCTCTCCATTCTGGTCCTCTTAATGCCAATCTAGGAAAGCTCCTCTTGCCTTGGGAATTCTTGTGTTTGCATTATTTTCCTTGCTAAATATGATAAATAGGTCTGGAGAAGAGCGTAGCAAAACTATTGAGAGATTCTTAAAAACACAATGCATGAGAAATAGTTGATCGAACTTGACTGCTTAGCTTGAAAGTTCAGAAGAGTCTGCAAATACACTGAAAGAAGAAGGCAATAGCCTGTTCTATGTGCCTTTGCTAAAGAGAAACACAATAATTATTGCTGTTTCAAAGTGTAGAGTTGTTAGAGATCCTGAATGGATTTCACATAATTTCCATCCTGTCACAAACTTAAATTAGGGCTTAAACGGGTGTTAAAATAGAAGTATCCAGAGGTGCCTTCCGTCCCAGAGAGAGAGAGTTTCAGAGCTATCGTAACTGCTGTGATCATGCTCGTCTATAACACCTGAGACTGACAGCTGAGACACTGGTTTGTCTGAAACAGGCCCAATTACATACAACGTCTCTCATTGAGGTCTACACATTTTTTTGCTTGCTTCCAAGTAGGTGTCTCTCCCAAGGTTGTTACTCTGGAGGACATGGCATGAAATCAGTTCATTTCCCAAATGCCAGGAACATACTTGTATTTAAAAGCATCAAGATAAAGTCCTCTTGTTGCAGGATTAGGATGATTCACCCTGTTTAAAATTAAGTAGAACAGATGTGCTCTGTATCTTGGTAGGCTGGGAGCAAATTTATCAGTAGATCAGATAGAACAAACAGTTAGCATTCTGTAACGAAGGACAACCTGGAGCTCCATTTCATTAAAATCATTATTTTTTTTACACATTTCAAGCTTAGTAGGAAAATCCAAGGTGCATGTATCTTTAATGAACTGCCTTCATTATAATACTAAAAATTATACCCATCCATCAAAAAGACCCTTATCCAGGTGAAGACCCTTCCCCGGGGCATACGCAATAGTGGACATGATGAGTAAGCTATATTATAATTATATGAAAATTACAAACTAATCAATGTAGGAAGGATATACTTGCAATAATTACTGAGTGTACAAATATGGTTTGGAAAGTTGTGAATGTGTGCTCAATTTGTGGGAAAACACCGAGCACCCAACTCCAAAATAAATGAGCAATTTTATCTTCTGCATGTGTGATTGTTCATTGCACAGGGCAATGAATCTGCTTTTCGGACAACAGCATGATGCACTAGGTGTGTTCTTTCCTGAAATGAGAGTTTCTGACAACAGTGTGATGCATCAGATGCACTCTTTACTAAAATGAAAATAAGAAAAACATGCAAACTGCAACAAGTAAAAATTTTCTACAGACCATTCTACAGACCCCCCTAACTTCTGGGGATGGAAGCAGGAATCAATACTCCAAATTCAACCAAGACATTCAGTAGCTTTTTGAACTAGAGCAACTGAGGAAGTTGTAGGAAGTTTAAGATCAAAATAGATTAGTGATTGCTAATCCTTCAACGCCTTTTTGGTCACTTCCCATTTCTGTTCTTTGGGTTGTGTCACAAGAGTGTTGTAGAACCTATAATAATGGGCAAGTGCATTGACTCTTGCATACTGCACTGGCTGGACTGGAGGAAGTACAGACAGTTTTTCACATCTGAGAAGCTGGTGTCAAGGTGAGACAAAGACTTTTTATGGGTAAACTTTAAATGGCTTCTTGGGTCAACAGCTATGTAATGCAGAGAAAGAGGTAAAATGATCTATCATGATTTTCACTGTGTGATTTAGAAAGAGTGCTACCACCCAAAGAGGCTTCTGGCTTCCATTTCTGTAGCCATAACTAAGAAGTCAAGTAAGTAACAGCTTACTTTTTGTTTTATTTTTTTCTGATACTAGCACGGTCTTTGTCAAATTGGTATATGTGTTTGTGATAGTGCTATGAAAAAGACATTTAAAACCTGAAATATGCTCTGACTCAAAGGGACTGGTTCTTTAAACTTTTTAGTTCTTCCCTTATGTCTAATGGTCAAGAACAGGAATCTTTTTATTTCAACAAAAATTAATATAAACATAGAAATAGAGTATTTCAGCAAATCTGAAAAAAGATGAGTACTAATGGACAGAATTTTAAATTTTTCCATATAAAATTAATGTTCATTTAGAAATTACTTGAACCTTCCACTTCTTTTTTGCTTGTGTTATTATGGAGGTGATGAAAGCAAGTCTGAATTACCAATGACGGTTTTTGAAAGAATTGCAGGGGGCAGTATCCATTGCTAGCTGGAAGATAAATCGTCAGTTGATTTATATATTTCTTGATTTCTTATTTAGGGTAGATCAAGAGATGTTAAACTAACTGTTCAGATATCAGTCAGACAGGCACAGAACCCACATAGACAACCAATTTAAAAATACAAAGTTTTAAGAGATACTTCTCATTTTATGCTTTTTTTTTTCCCTTCAAAAGTCAGGTTTCCAAGTGACACCTTCACTCTTGTCCAACTGCTTCTAAAATTTATTCCTGGCTAAAAGTGTTTTACTCTTCTGGTTTTCATTTTCTTCTCCTCCAGCACTGTTTTCTGGTGTGAAAACGCTTCTCATGAGCATGGTTTCTTTGCTGTCCTTCTGCTTTCTTGCAGGCTATCATCTAGCACTTACAACAAGAAATCCAAACTACAGAAGTCCTGCTGAGATGGGAAAAATCATCATTTATGAGGACGCCAACTTCCAGGGATACTCCAAAGAGTTCACCTCTGACATTGCTGATCTGAAAAATGTAGACTGGAATGATTGTATTTCCTCAGTGAAAGTAATTGGTCAGCCTTGGGTGGCTTATGAGCATATCCATTATACAGGCCAGTTTCTTGTACTTGAGGAGGGAGAACATAGCTTTGTGGGTCATGAGATGAATGACAAGATCTCTTCTCTGCAGCTGATTACTGAAAACCTGCACAATCCCCAGATCACTCTCTATGAGCATATCGATTATCAAGGAAAGAGCTGGGTGATAAAAGAAGCCACTAATCTGAGTAGGGGATATAACAATGACGTGGTGTCTTCTCACAAAGTGCAGAAAGGTGTGTGGCTACTATGTGAAAACAGTGATGGAAGTGGTTTTCGTTACCTTGCACGAGAACACGAACACTTTCCTAATTACAATGCCATCAATTTCAATGACAAGCTCTCATTTCTGCGTCCCCTTCGTCCTGGTAGAGGTTGTGACTGCTAGACTGCAAGTCCTGTAGTCCTATGGGTAGATGCAGTCCCTGCAAAGAGGTTGAAACCTAGAATTCTGCCCTTCCTTGTAATGCTTTTTTTTTTTTCCCTCTGGCATCATAGAAACAGTAAATACGGGAAGTCTCTATGTGTTGCTGCAGATCTGATTTCTTTATCCTGCCTCACACTATTTACCCTCCACACAATGCTCATGAATGTAAGAGCTGTCACATTTGGTCCAAACAGTGGCCAAGTGTCCCAGGTTCCTGTGCCTAGCATAGATGGGGCAGGTGCTAAGGGAAGACTGTAAGAACAAGGTAAATATCAAGTGTTCCATCCTTGTGCCCATACCAGTGCTTGGTTTGGCCACGTCTGATTTGGCAAATCCCCTCATATAGGAGACCTTAATTTTTTGCATCTCCTGTGTCTTGTTAGGAGAGAAATGCCAATTAACATTGAAAGAAAGTCAAAGATTAAATATTTGCCTTTTAAATCTGTGTTCAAGTACTAATAGTGAAGAAGTGTTGCATGATGTTTCTGTTGCCATATACATAAACAAGATATGAGCCAGGAGAATCATATCTATGAAGTAAAAGGAGATACAATTTACAATGAAAAATGTGAATGTATAACCAGATATCACTTGCTTTGTAATTTGCTTCACCTTGATTTCTTGCTTTACAATGACTACTTTCCTGTTCTTGCTTTCCATTTTGTGTTGTTGCCATTAAAGGAGTTATTGAAACCATTAAAGTGTCTATTTCATTATTGCTTGAAGTTTAAAATAGATGTGTGTAGTGAGTACACCTCACTACACAACAGTGAGAAAACGTGTGAGGAGTCAGGTAACTGGCAGAGTACGTGATAGCAGCTTCAGAATTTGCTCTGTACACACTGACTGAATTTCCATCAGAGTCTGGAAATGCACATTCCATTTTGTGAACTGATGGTTCAGTAAAGAGTTAGTAACCAAAACTGCTGAACTGCATAAATTCTAGCACAGTGGCAGAAAAGCAATGGGGGAACTTTGGGTTCTCCATCCAAGAAAAAGATAGGGAAGTGGGAAGTCTTGTGGAGGCAGGGAGATCTCAACTTCCTAAAATCTTCAAACAATACCAAATAATTCACTAAAGATCTGATACACTTGCAAAACAACCAGTAAGGGACCAAAACTCATCTCACTGATGGTGCAAAGAACAAATAATCTTTTGGAACTCACATGAATGTTCTGGAAGGATCACCTTAAAAAGATGACCATAGCACAGTCATGTACTCCTTCCCTAAGGGTATAAAAGATAGAGTCTAGCATTGATAAATTGAGCAGGGATTGGAAAAAGCACTTCACCAACTCCTCTGGCTGGACAGTGAGTCTCCCTCTGCTCCCCTTAACCTGGGATGCTGGGCTAAGATACTTCCTTATGAGGTTGAGAGTGGTTGTCACCCCTCTTGATTATATTACTGTCTCCTTTAACAAGCTAGCAAGACAGCAAAATGTGATGTAGCTGATAGGATCAGAAGGATTCAGCAGGATCGGGGAGCTAAGGCATAAATGGAACTGAGCGTGTGCTCAAGGACCTACCAGGGCACCTGTCGGCTAGCTGAGCTGCCCACTGCAAAAGGACTTGCTGTCCCAGTGGGTAAAGACTCACATGTTGTGAATGCAGTCTTTAGCAGCCTGACTCTGTGAGAAACACATGTAAAAGGTCTTTTTGTGAATAAGGACTAATAAGGAGGTGTAGAGATGGACCCAGTCAAGGGACTGACTGGGCTCAGGACAACTGGAGAGATGAATCCTCCATTGTCTGTAGAATAGAAGAAAGCAGAGGAATGTGTGCCATTCTGGGACCCTGCCTACTGGCAGAGCAGCAGGCACAATGAGAATGTAAAAAAATTAAAGAGTGATTAGATGACAAAATACGGGAACGAGGATGTAAGGAACAAGAACTGGAGGCAGAAAGGGAGAAAATTAGAAGTTAGAGGAAGTTAGAGAAACTGCAAAGGGACCTCAAGGAGGTAATGCTCACACTACCATTAGAACAACCCCATACGTGGGGAATGAGTTAGGGAAGTTGCAAGATAAATATAGTAGGAAGCCCAAAGAATCAGAAATTGAGTACCTGTGGTGAGTCTCCTTATCTGGAGGAGACTGAATAGTGTTAGATGACATAGAAGCCTCAGGGCTCCCATGCCCAATCACGGATAAGTTATGTCAGAATCTGTAAACAACCTGGTTGGACAGTACCTTCACTGTGAAGTATTAAGTCTCATATCATGAATGCAATGATGCTTTGTGAACACTAGCTCCAATTCATGACCATCTGTTGCATGGTCTGATCACAGTGTTACATGGTAGTCCTTGCCCAGCCACAACTATCAAGCCATCACAGGTGATGGATTCCTTGCATCCCCAAAACCTGTCCCTGGTATCCCATTCAATCAGGGAGGGACAGGCCTTCCAGACAGTATATAGCTGAGCTCACATGCCAGCAGGGTTATGACTCATTAAGCCGATTTTCACTCTTCACTTTCGATTTTCTTTTGTCTGCAGGCAGTAGCTCACACACTCCTTAAACTTGGCTTAAGGGGAAGGACTGGAAGGCCAGGCACTCAGCCAGCCTCCTCAGGCATAGGGAAATCCTCTTTGGAGTTGAGTGTCATGAACTCAAGAGCAGCAGTGTGGGAAATCCTAGCTGGCAACAGAGCATTGCCAGAGGTGCCCTCTGCACTGCCAAAGCGATGCTCACAAAGGTACTGGAGAGTGGCAGCCTTGCCTGTTCTCTCACCTTTAGCAGGTGCAGTGTCAGTTATCCAGGTTTCCTCCCACTCACCTCAACCAACATAAGTCTATCAGCTAGCAAGCTAGTTGCAATCTCATGAGCTTGGGGCCCATGCTCTCTTCAGGTTTCAGGTAGCGTTTAATGAGGCCACAGGTCTTACATCCCATACTTGAGCCTCAGGGCACTTATGTTCAGATAGGCACTCAGTCTCATCTGAGGTCTCATTCAACTGTGAGCGGAATGCCAAGCAGATACAGACCCACTCTCAAGCCTTGGTACCTCAAATACAGAAAAATGCTCTCATAAGCAAGATACAAGAGTTCATACTACCAGTCTTGGATTGCAGAGGTTCTTTCTAATGAAAAATGAGAAACAGCAAATCCAGCACGGGATTTTCAGCTAGACTACTAGCAGGAGAGAGGAGAGTGACTTTGTACAGCTCTGGATGTGTGTGGTGAGGAGAGTTGTCACCACAGTGCAGTGACTTTGTTTAGCGCTGGGTGTCCAGAAAAATCTGTTCTGATAGCAATCAGGCACAGAAGCAAAGATAGCTGATGCCATACACCTACTATAAGAGATGCCTGCACTATCAACAAACTCATTTCTTCTTTGTAAGCACCAGCACAATAATCCATATTTGTGACTCAAGGTCCAACTCTGCTAGTTACAGGGTATATGGCCTTGGTTCAGCTTGACTAGAAAGAAATGGCTTTAACTATGAATCTGGTATACTGATATCAACCTCCAGATTCAATCAGTGTTATAACCTCAGGGAGTTCTCTGCAGAGGCCTGTGTGAAAAGGTCCTAAATCATATAGCCACAACCTGGGCATGTTGTATGATAGTTCATGAGCTACGGTGATGGTATGCCAGAATCTGACATTGCAGGGAAAAAAAAAAAATCTTCCCTGCAGTTTTTGCTCCTCAGATTCCCTAGGATCTTTTCTGAAGAAGGGGGTTGCTTTGTGTTCTTGCAGTCAGGAGGAAAGTGCATGCCTATGGAAAGAAAGGAATATGTCTACTGAAGAGGGCTCCATCAGGAAGACAGGAACTCCAGAGCCATTCTGAGAGCTCCATGCAGCTCCTCAAGCCAGTCTGCTCAGTGAACTTGGTATAGCTTGCATCACCTGGATCACCATGGTTTTCAGGCACTCTGTTGCTTTTTAGTTGCACTATTGCTTTCTCGCACTGTTAACTGCCACAGCCAGTGACGCTGGCTGAAGATGCTTCCTCATGCTCTGCTTTCTTGTGGCAGTTACCTTTCTCTCTAAAGGTATACAGGTGAAAAGTGCTGTCCATATGGGGATATTGCTTCTGCTTTAGATAAAGAGATTTCCTAGCTTGGTTGTTCTACTTTATTCATTAAAACAACACAAATATACAGAATCTCAGGATATGTTGTCAGAAGGAAGGCACCTCTGAAGATATCTAGTCCAATTATCTGCTAAAATCAGGACTTTCAGTGACTCTAGATCCCATGGCTATTTCTAGGGAGGGAAAGAGGGACAGAAGGGAGAGAAAGATTTTTATAACTTTAATTTATTCTGCGTAGTTGTTCATTGCATTTTTTCACACCTATTGGATAAAGGCAGGATGCAGTCATCAATATTCAAATGAAACAAAAAATCTGCAAATTCTCATTTGATTGGCTTGTTATACATAGCTTCAAATGTCTCATAATCTAGTTTATTTTTTTTTACATGTTTTGGTTCCTTTTTCATGTCATTTATACACATAAGCCTTATGCTACGACCTTATTGGTAGCAGCAGTGCCCAGCTACCCAAAAACCTGGGAAGAATCAGCAAGGTTCTGTTAGTCAGGAAGCTAATTTTCCCCACCTGCAGACATGAAATACTTATCTTAATGAACAATATTATTATCAAAGAAAAGAGAATTCCAAGATGGTGGATAAATAGACTAAGACAAAATGCTTAACTACTGAATGTCTGTAACTGTCTTACACTCTTTTTCCTCTGGTGGGGATGCTGCTAGTCCACCTGATTGCCCTTGGATTCTTGCAGAAACTCTTTATACAGTTTAGGAAGGTCTTTCCTAGGTAG
The DNA here is from genome assembly GCA_013389825.1 of Crypturellus undulatus. Classification (NCBI taxonomy): domain Eukaryota; kingdom Metazoa; phylum Chordata; class Aves; order Tinamiformes; family Tinamidae; genus Crypturellus; species Crypturellus undulatus. The sequence goes on along the minus strand of VWPW01005292.1, from coordinate 676,734 downwards.
TGAAACCCAGCTTAAGTTGTGGTGTTGTCATAATATGGCATGCTCCTTCTGTCAGCTCCCCACAACTTCCTGCAGCTGTTGTGCTCTCTCTTGCTGATCAAAACAGTAGTTTTGCTAACACCTCCTCAGCCCCTTCCAATGAATGCTTTCATAGATATTCAATAACAAAACTCCATCTTCTGCTAATGACTAATGATTTCTACCACATCATTAGACCCAGTTATTTGTCCTAGTCTTCTATGCAGTATTATAATTTGCAAGAAACTGACTCCTCAGCATAACAAGGTTCCCTTTTCAACACAAATGCCTTTCTAATTGCTCCTTTTAATTTCTCTCCCTTCTGGTCCTCTTAATGCCAATCTAGGAAAGCTCCTCTTGCCTTGGGAATTCTTGTGTTTGCATTATTTTCCTTGCTAAATATGATAAATAGGTCTGGAGAAGAGCGTAGCAAAACTATTGAGAGATTCTTAAAAACACAATGCATGAGAAATAGTTGATCGAACTTGACTGCTTAGCTTGAAAGTTCAGAAGAGTCTGCAAATACACTGAAAGAAGAAGGCAATAGCCTGTTCTATGTGCCTTTGCTAAAGAGAAACACAATAATTATTGCTGTTTCAAAGTGTAGAGTTGTTAGAGATCTCAAATGGATTTCACATAATCTCCATCCTGTTACACACTTAAATAGAGGCTCAAACGGGTGTTAAAATAGAAGTATGCAGAGGTTCCTTCCACCCCAAATATTTCTAGGATTCTGTAAACTCCACTTGGACATAACATAGGCACAACTGCCTATCCATGGAAACTTCTTGAGGTCAAAAGCCAAGTAAGGCAATTTAAGAAGACTGCAAGATGTGATAAGGATGTATGTAGGCAGTAGTATCAAAATTTCAGTAGTAAGTATTGTAAAGTTCTCGTAGATGTCCCAACAAAAGTAATTTTTCAGGAGACATCTGGTTTTATAGACCTTCCTTTAATTAGAATCTGAATGTTGGAACATCCTTTTTGCCATTTGTGACTCTTGCTTCCTGTCCTTTTATTATACACCTCTGAGAAGTATTGGGCTCTGCTTTCTCTGCATCACACCCCTCACAGTAGACAGGAGGTAGCAATTATCCTTATCTTCTCTATGCTCCCTTGGCTTCTCCTGGTGAATGGCATGCCCCAGTGCCATGCAGTAGCCCCCTGCTAGACTACACCCATTTTGTTTACACTTCTTTCACATTGGAGGATCTCAAATCAACGCAATATTCAACATATGGCCTCAAGAATGCAGAGCAGAGGAGAATAAATGCATCTCTTATGCTACTGGCTACTTCCCAAACAGTAAGTGGTTGTCCTTCAGCACCAAGATTAATATCTGGTCCACCAAGAGCAGATGGAGATAGAAAGATAAAACTCAGAGACAATTAGAATTCTTTAATTTCTTTGTGTCCTGCATGTACTAAACATGGGTAAGTTTGGGAGAGTAAAAACCTTGTAACAATAGTGAGTGCAAGAGTTACTCTTCAAATGATGTAAAAAAAGAAATAAGGTGGGTAGTAAAGAGCTCAAAAATCTGCAGTCTTTACTAGAACTCTCTAGAGTGAATCAGTCTTAATATCAGGCTGTAACTAGCAGCTTGCATTCCTGTGTTTCCCCAAAAGGGAGGATGTCAAGGCTGTGAGATAAGGCCTGGGTGCTAGGACCCACCTGCCCAGACCTTGTGTCATTAACCTTTATTTCACTCTGATTTGACTTCAAACTTATACTTCACAGGCAATCTAAGCCATATCCTATTATGGTGGCTGGTGAATACAAGTTTGAATAACAGCAGTTAGAATTCAAAGGTATATATAAAAAAAAATGTTCTATACAGCCAAATGTTAATAAAGGTGGAACTTCTGGAAAGGGTCCAGCATAGAGCAACAAAGACGACTAAGGGATTGGAGCATCTGTCAGGCTAAGTGAGTTGGGCCTGTTTAACCTAGAGAAGAAAAAACTGAGGGGGGATCTTATCAACACGTACAAATACCTGAGGGGAGGATTTAAAGAGGATGACACCAAATTCTTCTCGGTGGTGGCCAGCAAGAGGACAAGGGGTAATGGGTACCAATTGAAACACAGGAAGTTTAATCTGCAAATGAGGAAGAACTTTATTGTTAGGGTGGCAGAGCATTAGAACAGGCTGCCTAGAGAAGTTGTGGTGTCTCCTTTGGAGATCTTCAGCACCCACCTGGCTATGACTCTGTGCCACGTGCTGTAGATGTCCTTGCTTGAGCAGGGGGGTTGGACTAGATGATCGCTGAGGTCCCTTCCAACCTCAGCCCTTCTGTGATTCTGTGATTCTGTGCTATATATAAATTGAACTGTGGTAACTTACTAGGGGAGAGAGAGAAATCCAGTGATTTGTTATGAGCTGATTCAACTACTGTTTTCTTTGATGCCATCATTAGACTCAGGATACCTTTTCTTTCTTTGAGATATTGCTTTTCAGGAACTCTGAAAGTATGGCTTGGTCAGAAGTTAAGTTGTGGATATGCTTTGTGGTGTGTCCTATTGGGGCTGTAAACCTGTTAGGCAGAAATTTGTTTCCAAAAATTTTCTGAAATTTCTGAAGACTTTTGTTCTACATGGGGAGCTGGATGTTTTTCTTGAAAAGCTCTCAATAAAGAGACATGAGACAGAGAGAAAGAGAGTCTCAGAGCCAACGTACCTGCTGTAAGCATGCTTATCCATAACATCTGTGACTGACAGTGAGCCAGGCCCAATTACACACACTTGCAAATTCTGTTATTGAAGTTGAGAGAAGTTGAATACAATTTCATATTTGCCTCCAAGTATGTGTCTCCCCAGGGGTTGTAACCCTGGAGGACATGACATAAAATCAGTTCGTTTCTAAATGCCGGGAATACACTCATATCTAAGAACATAGAGTCCTTCAGAGCAACTGTCATATTCTGAATTTTGTGTCCTGTACCTGATAAATTTTCCATGTAACCAACTGTTTTGACCTGAAAATCTGACATTTGTTGTGAAATGTATTTTAAAAACTCTCATTTCAACTCTAAATAGTGCTCCCTCTCTAGGGAAAAACACCTGCTAAGAGCAGTTCAGAGAGCTTCCACCTAGGCCAGCAAAACACAGAACTGCCTTGAAATAAATAACCCTGTCAGTTCACTTAACTGAAGGTGTATTCAAGCTTAGAAAATTCATAGACCTCTGAGGTGACAAATTGTTCCCGATTCTGCCCCATCAATTTTCCCAGCTGTGAGACCCAGAGAGCATGGCAGGTTAGCACCAGAATATAGCAAGTTTGTAACTTCCATCCTGCCCGATGCTTATCTTTCTTCACAATCCTTATACACCTAGTGTAAGTGCACTTTGGCCCTGAGCTTTCTGTCTTGCGCGTTTCAGGCACCTCACTGCCCAGTCTGTCAGCTGGGACACCATGACTACAAGCTGCATTCATATGTTAAGCACAATGACAATCTTTCTTTTATTAAAGCTATCATTCAAGTTTGTAAACTGACAACTTCCAGAAGCAGGTTTAGATATCCCTGTGTTGGGATGCTTGTGCTGCAATGCCAGTGCACTTCAGATGTAAGCTACAGTGCCCTACAATAATCCTGTGGCAGCAACCTTCAAATGCATCTCGTGCATCCCTTCTCCTTCAAATGGCCCAGGCTTTAGGCATTCACAGAAGAGCTGCAGCATAGATATTGTTCTTTCGAGACAGAAAGCAAAAAACAGGGCCGTGCATTAGAGGAAATACATGTCTTGTACTGCTCCACAGCAACTTCGGCAGCTCCAGAGACTCCTAGGGGAGTATGTGCTGCTATTCCCCCTGTCCTAGTGCCTTTCTCACAGGCTGAACTCACCTGGAGTGAGGCAAAAAAAAAAGGAGGAAGTGGGAAGAGGAGGAGAAAGAAGTTCTGGAGTTTGGGAATTTGGAAAGACAAAAATATGATGACCTCAGATAATCTCTGCTTTCATGTACAATGGATAGAAATGGAAGCAGAAAATATGTGAAAAATATTTAAAGGAAAATTTATATGAAATACTTATTTCAGAATGATACATGAATAATGTTCAGAGTCATATTTAGAGCATTATTATTATTATTGCTATTCATCTGTGCAAAGCACCATTTATAATTAGTTATTTAGTTTCAAAACTAACAGTATAAAGCATCACTTGCAATATTGTGTAATTACTCCAAATTCAAAAAAAAATCTACAATGATGTATTTTTCCCCAAGTATTTCCTTTAATAATGTGACTTTTTCTCTGGTTTTGCACCATAATAATTGGTCTCTTTTTATACCCTATTTCTAGGTTATGCACTGTGACCTTTTCTTTTTGTTTTTAAGGGAACAATACTGATGATTTATATTATTATCTATAATAGCCTGTAAGAGATGTATCTATTATTATGTATATATGTTATTACACATGTAGCTGTAGATCCACCTATTACTACACATAACATTATTTTCATTTTGCTTTAGAAATATATCAGTGTGAGAGAGAGATAGTTAAGGATAAAAATACACAGCTAGTACAAGGCATTTTTGTCATAATTTAGAACTTAACATTATTATTTTTCTCACAAATCAGCACAACTCTTGTCTTATGCTACCAAATCACAATTTACCATTTCTTGAAGAAATAAACACATTTTATTCTCGACATGCAACCTCCTGCTGTGGTAATTCAGTCTTCCCCTACCCTGGAATCCCAGGTTTTCATGAGAAAAGCAGGAAATGACTTGTTTATCTTGTCCAGATACTTCTCACCCTGAGCAGGAATATGCTTCTGGGAAGTCATCTGGTGGGATTCTGGGAAAAGCACAGGTATGTGGCCAGACAATATTTTTTTTCTCCACTTGCTCTGCTCACAGTATTTTCTCATGTTATTATCTAGGTCAGGACTCCATTGCTACAGAATAGTACTTTTTATTGCCAGGTACTGCCAGGTACTGCAATTACCTGCAGTACCTGGCACTCTTGGAAAACTTGCTGAGCTCAAATCTTGAAACAGTGGGAAGCTCACTGATCCAGGGAAGAGAAAGAATGGTCCTTCGGGGCTGCTTGACCTCTGCTGCCATCCTCTGGTTCCAGACTCAGGCCAGAGCTAAGTGGACTTCATTTGAATGTTCTGGTGATCATCACCGGTGACAAAGTGAGGCTTTCACCAGGTGTCTGTGTATGTGTATGAAAATTGCCATGATAGCACTGAAGGAACTGGTGGGCTTCATATTTTGCTAGAGTCTGTGGTGCTGCAGACAGGAGGGTCTTCAAGAAAGGAGGAAAACTTAACAATTATTAAGTGACTTCTGCTTTAAAAGGTTTATAGATATGTAGCTAAGAACAGGGCACTCCAGAGAAGGCAGTGTCACCAAACACTGCTGACTTGAATGAGATATGAGGTTGGATAGTAGCTGACCTGTGAGGTGCAAGTGAACACTAGAGAGTTGCAGGCCCTTCTCACTTTGGGTTGAGAGTTGCCCTATGTGGCCAGTCATGGGCTCAGTACAAATGGTAGGATCCTGATAGACATCATTATGGGAGAAAGAGGCTGTGTCCACTAAATGGTGTTAGGAGGAGATCTATGTTAGGAAAGCTCCAGCTAGGCTTGAGGTTACGGTTTCTTATTGCTCCTTACCCCTTCTGGGTATTTAAATCCCATTATTTTACACTTTGATTCAAAAGACTCGTGATTATTAAGTGTTCTCCGGGAGGAATCCCACTTTCTGGATTTCTCAGTCAGAGATTCTAGCCAGTGATGTGTAAGGGAGGTTTAGTATGGACCCACAGAAAATAACTTATTGCTCTCTGACAGTCCTTGTTAGAGAGGTTAAAATGTAAAGCAAACATGTTTGGACTATCTGAGCATAATTCTTTAGATGGACTATTAATTGCAAACTACAGTGGCTAATGTCAGATCCTTGTGGTAATCATGGCCTGAATATTTGCTTCTTAAATAACATATAATGACACTCTGTATCTTCACTCATGATTTTTGTTGTCTGGGTTTCTGGACAGTCAAAAAGTGATGGGGAGGGAGAGGGAATGTTTGGCTCTATTTCAATTTTTTTTATTCATCCTTGCAGCATTTGAACCAAACTGCTGAACTTTTCCAAATTCTTTGCAGAGCTCCCTATTGCACAGTCATTATGTTAATAGGATGTCAAAGAAAAATGGATTGCTGTTGAGCAAAAATGACATAGCCCTAATCTCAGGATGTCATTGGATAAGGCTATCATCTGATGGTACATGAATCTGACAGGACTATAAAATGTTGGTGATATAAACAGCTCCCAGTTAGCAGCAGCAGCTGGAAAGGGAAGCATATTAAAACATCCTCTAGCTGAGAATTTGAAGCCAGAAGCACAACTAAGAATTCATTTACTATTTATCATCTGTTCATGGATTCTCGCATCATCAAAAAAGAGGTATACCTGGAGGTCTCTAGTCCACTTTCTGCATGAAGTGGGACAAGACCCATACCACATTAGGTCATTAGGCTCTGTCTGGTCAAGTCTTGAAAATATTAATGGATCAAAAATTCCACTATCTGGTACCTGTTCCAGTGCTACAGTGAATTCTGGTGGTATTTTCTTAAGGTCCAAATCTCTTACAGGCTTGTTGAAATGATGAATGGTACCATTATAGTGAAAGGTACTAAGATTACAGTCAGTGAAAGCCCACGTGTACATACTGATTTGTCTAAGGATTTTCCACACTGCAGTATTGCACTGTTTTAATTTAATTTCTCTACACTGCTAAAATGTAAATAAATGTAGCTTTTTCAGCAGAAATCCTGTATCTCCCCCTGTGGGGGTACAGAATATGTTAACAGAACTGATTCTGCTCATGTAGTGTATCTCCCTCAGCCACCCAAGGAGACAGAAGTATTTTCTAGGAGGGCACAACTAGGCTGATCAGGGATGGATTTTTTTTCTATTCCTAACAGGTATAAGTATATTCCAGATTACAAGTAAAATTCTCACCCTGTGACTGACCAATAACCCAGAACAAACATGGAAAAAGAGAGAGGCAAAGGGGTGAGATGATCCTGAAGCTCAGGAATTATGTAGGCTGTAACTCATTAATTTCAGCTGTTGCACAGAGAACTGACTTTATAGGGGACCAGCAGCTATAACAGTTCAATGGATTAATTGGTGTAAATATTTCTTCCTGAGTTGATCAAATGAATGTGAATATCTTCCTGAGATTAGCCAGACCAGTATGAGGGAGATGTACAGCCTCAGCCCAACATAAGTTATAAAACCTGAACAACTAACAATTTCTGAAGGGAGCAATAGGCATGAGCTGGCTTCAGCCCATGCATTTCTTCCCAGTGACTGGGAACATCCATTATCATGATGGTGAGTGTATTATAGTTTGGTAATGGTAATCACATTAGTATTGCTATTGAACTGTATAACCGCACACTTGTACTGTGATTTCAGTATATTGCTGAATTGTGCTGCTAAATGAAAAAATCCTCTGTAAAATCAAGTATCTTCAAAATAACCCTTTATATTAAACTTTGCACTCTCTGTGTGTGTGGAATATCAGAAAGAATATGGTCAGAGAGGACTAGACTCCGACCCACCCCGACCCCTTCAGGGTAGCACAGGGTTGTCACAAGTGGTGTTTCCAGCAGAACAGGAATGTGGTTTTGCCACAGGGAAGTACCAAGAGTGGCTGGGGAATCTCAGTCCTTGGAGACTACCTCGACAAGGCCCTGAGGAAACTGATTTCACTTTGCAATGAGCCCTGCTGTGAGAAGGAGATTAGACTGGAGACCTCCAGAAGTCTCTTTCCACCTTATTTTTTCTGTGACTCTCTGATTCTGAACTTAAACCATCTCATTTACTTGATGGAAGCTAATTTTTCAACATTGCTTCTACCCCTTTTTCCAATTGCTCCACCTAAATGTAAAGAAAATTACAGCCCTACAAAGCTGTGACATCAAGAACATCCTGTGTATTTTCCACAATAGCATTTGGATTTCTTAGAAGTTGCATTGCTGTAGATCTGAATTTGACTTTAGATGTTGCTGCAGAGCAAAAACCATATATTTAGAGTTTTGAGGGATGTCTGTCTGGGCCCATTCCTGGACAGAGATAGAAAAAAAATTCGGCATAACCAAGATTGTTTTTTCTGGATAGAGACTTGAATCCTTGTCTAATGCTATCAGCACCATTAAACTTCACAGACTCAATTAATTACAGGGAAGAACTCCTACTTCTGGTTTGTTGTCTGCATTTTCAGACTTCAGATGTCTCCTCCTCACTGAATTGCAAGAAAAAATGATGTTCGTTCATTTATCTGCCTGCCTTTTAGCAGCTGACTGTTCAGCTTCCTCTGCAACCAAGTTTCCAAAATTCCCATTTTCCTCCCAGGATTTCATTTTTAAAGAAATACTCCATGAGATCAGTAGCAATGCTCAAGCTTGCTCTGCTCCCAGTTTTCCTACTCTCTTTTTCCCTTTGGCCTGATACTTTCAGACATTTACAAATCTCTGTTTATTTTCAGGGTGCCCTTTTTGTTTTTCATGAAATTCTCAGGTCCTTGCACAAGGAGAGGGATACTTTGTGTTCTACCAATTATATAGCATTTCCATTACTCTATAGTCCCCCATTTCTGTCACTAAATGGATAGCATTAAGTCTAAGATGAGCAGTGCCCCCTGAAAGGAAGTCTGTAGGAAAGCTCTTGGGAAAACAGTGGTAATTCTGGGAATAGCCTGTGAAACTCCAGAATCAGGCAGGGCAAGTAGTACATTAAGGAAGTCAGGACAGAAGTGAGGAAAGCATTGTTGCTCCATCTTGGGCAAAAGTTGAAACCTCCATTTGGAACATCTTGAAAGGTCTTCCTTTCTTTAATTATTGAGATATGAATGTTGGCATTACTTAATTCAATTAAAGTTGATAGCCTGATTTTTCTACTCAGCAGCAAAAGTCTCAATAGCCACACATTAAACCTTTAATCAATGCTCATCTACATAGTGCATGGGGCATTAGTCCTATTCTAAATTTAAGGTACACCCAAAAAACCAATCTATCCTTGTTTTTATTAACATGCAGACTTTAAAGCTTCATCTCTGATATTTCTATTTGGAGTTTAAAGATTGCAGTAATTTCCTATCCTTCATGAATGGGTTATCCACACCATAACTAAGGCTGTATGCAAGCTGGGGAACATCGATACCGCATTCTGCTGATTCAGTTTCATTGTATTTTCCATTCATCAGACTGAAAGAACGTTTGCGTACTTTGCTTGTGGTTTTTGTTTGTTTGTTTGTTTGTCTTTTTCTTTTTTCTCTCTCTCTCTATTTTTTTTTTCCTCAGGTTGTTGTTGGGTCTTCAGGCAATACTCCCATATTAGGAAAAAATGACTTTTCAGCTTTTTTTTTTCCTAATAAAAGTGACTTGCTAAAACTGCATCTGTAGAAAGCTCTTCACACTGCTTGAATAAAAATGAATTGGCATAGATCCTCTTTTCAGCTATTATGCTCTCTAACAAGGAGTCTAAATCCCAGACTTTGCATTTCATGAAAATAAGCCTTGGAAAACATTAGGGGCACATAGAAATGTTCAGCAGCTCCAGAGGTATCAGACTGAGGGTCTTCCATCCAAGACCTCATTCTGCAATATTGGTGAGAAGGCATGTGAATATGAATTTGCTCTCTTGCTAAAGGCAAGTGTGCCCACAAGTGCCCTGCTCTAGAAGGGGGTTGGGACCCCGACAGCCACAGGGTGTTTGTCGGGGCTGCAGATGCCTGCCACACAGGGCTCTAAAGATCCTAGCCAACCACAAGTCCTGTGTTATCACCACCATCCAAGAAGGACACCATCCTGTGTTTGCAGTTCAGTTTTATTTCACCTGCCAGTCACTTGCAATGGGGGAGTTCCCATGACAAAACTGAATTGGAAGGGCTAGTGAAGCTCACTGGTCTAGTCTGGTTTCTCAGTAGGAGAATAATACATCTATTGTTCCCTTCTTTTCCTCCATGTCTCCATTAGCATGTCTCAAAATACTTCACAATGCCGTTGTACTACGCACAAGGCTTTTCTTGCCCATGGAGAGCTGTGAAGAAATTAAAAATGTGATATATCTCTAGGACAGGACCTCCATAGGCAGAGATTCCTATCTCCTGTCTCTAACAGGTCCTCATGCAGTTATTTAAACTCTCTCTCTCTTGTATTCCCTTATCTAGAAACTGTTTTCTGTTGACCTGTGTTAATGTAGACCTGGTTTCTCTGTCCACACATATAGGGAGTATCACAGTCACTCTGTCTAGATGAGCCTTGTGCACTTAGTTTGCAATGCTGGTTGCCTCGGTTTACTTTCTGTAATGATTGTCTTTGAAAAAACGTGTAGTGCAAATAGTTATGTGTTTAACTCTGAAAATTTCATGAAAATGAAAAGTATTTTCATTTCTTGGTCTCCTAAGTTGCATATATCCAAACATTAACTTAGATGCTCAAATGTGGGATGGAAGGAAGAGGAAATGGACAGTACTCTGACTGGGTACTTCAGAGTAAGTAATGTGTATGCAGTTTCATCTTGGGGTGATGTCTCCTGTAGAATACTTCATCAGAGAATGAGCTCCATTCCTCTCAGGGGCTGCAATTGCATCAGATCAAATTAAGTAAAAACAAATCATGTTCCCAGGTGAACTGTCTCAGCCACTACCACCCTAAGGAAGAGGTCAGGTGGGACAATACCTCATTTGCAATTGCACAGGAGGCAATCATCATCTTCAGATGTCAACATCAGTGCATCAGTGGGTTGCAGCAAGACCCCATGGTGATGGGATCCCAGTCCCAAGAGGGACTGAGCACTGCTGAGCTTCTGCAAAGACTTCAGCTGCAGAAGTTGAAGTTCCACTGCTCTCCAGATCAGCCCCCTTGGCTGAAGGTTATCACCTGCATGTTACAAAACTTTTAATTAGATCCACAGAGACAGTAATAGGGTTGTCCAAATGAATCTAAACTTGCTCTCAACAACACAAAAGTTTCACTCCCCAGACATCTTCTCTGAAAGCCTTCTAGCTCATTTTGAACCCTTGGAAAAAGCTTCCAGCATAGCGGTGAGGGGCCTTGCAGCTGCCCATTAGCATCATCTGGCGGGATGTATACACTCCGCTTGCATGACTGGGGCGCGCTTTGCAGTTCTCGCTCTCTCAGTGGTCTAGGTCTTCCTTTCCCTTCTTCAACGTTATTCCAGTATTTCTAAGGACATTGTTACTGCACTGTCTTTTTTGTCATTTTGTCTATTCTTAGTTCAGATATGCAGCCATATTATGCTTGTCCTACTGGCTTCAGCACTATGAGTCTTTGTCATTCTGTGTCATTCAGTCCTGCCATTTTATTCTCATGTGATTATCTTTCTGAGGGCTTCAGTGACAGAGAGTGGTCAAGATGTGAAATCTAATGTGAGGGACTGTCACATACTGAGAGGAAGTTGAGGAGTTGAAAAGGGCAGCTCACAGGCACCCCAAGTTTTTTAGAATTAATTAAGAGTAATGGATTCCCCTTAAAGGTTGTGAAGTGCTGAGAACATGGAAACAGCTAGATGCCCAGGAAAACTGAAATCTCAAGATAACTATGAAGCAAGCTCTCAATCAGATATGAAAATTTAGATCTATCTTCAAATGTCAGGGTTCCATATTTCCATCACTCTCTTTTTGGTCTTTACTCTAGGGATTTAGATTAATATTTCCATAGCCTGTAGGTTAATATTCCTGTCTGTCATTTTGAAAAATTTCCACTTGCTGTTTTCCTTTTAAACTTTTCATTCTTTAAAAATTTGATCTATTTATTTATTTATTTTTAGATGTGTCCTTTCTCTTTCTAGTATTAAAACTGTTATCTTTTTGTGCCCGTATTTTGTTCTGACTAGGAAAAGCTTCCATGATTATTATGACTATTAACTAATACACATAATCATTTTCCTAGTACAGATGTATGGCAATACCTTTCACTTGGCTGGAATAAGATTAGGTACAAGGAAGTGAAAGAAGCCTCTCCTTTAACAAAGTAAGAGGACAAGTCAGCTGCCAGGCTGCCTACCAGCTTTTGGAAAAATTTGTTATTTGGTTCAACATAATTTCTCATCCAAAGTTTTTCAAGTCAAACAATAGATAATGAGAGCAAGGAGATGCTTTTTCTCATAAAGCCAAAAAGCTGCCAGTCATCTCACTGTTATCACTTTGGCCAGCATCAGTTTCCCAGCAAGCTCTAACCATGACAGAAACAGGAAAACACTGTTTCTCTGAAACACAACATGAAACTGCTTATCTTGCTTTCAATATCTTGCCTCTGTGAGAGGCAGTTTCTTGAAGACAGACTGAGGGATTGAGACCTCTTAAAAAGTGTCTTTAAGATGATACAGTGTCCGCCTCCTCATGAAGCCACATCCTGATCTTAATCAGTGTACAGAATATTTTTGGCATCCAGTCTCTAGGCAGCTGGCCATTAGTAAGCATGCTTGCACAGTGTGTGAGAGATGCAGGCTTGATTTCTTCCTTCTGCCTGGAGAGTTTCAGCCGTGGCTGGGGTATCTGCAGAACAAAGCCTGGGGTCATGGTGGGGAGAAAAATGAACATAAGCCAGGACAGGGCCTGTGCAGAAAGGGTGGCTACTTTCACCCTGAGCTGTATCTGCCAGCAGGTGAAGGCAGTGATGTCCTCCAGAAATCCCTTCTCAGCTGAATTTTGATATGATCTATGCTGTTTCTAGTTAATATTAGCTGATTTATTTTGATATCATTCTTGCTGGAGTTAAAAATCTGCTTTCTCAGATTATTAGCATATGTTTTCATAATATTACTGTTACATTGCCATTGTAGTGAATCTTGCATTTCATTATTCACTCAAAACAGCTCAAGTAATTGATCTTCAAAATGTCTTAATTTTCCTAGCGGACTAAATCATTAGAACAGTAGCTTCCATTGGGGAACATACCTGCAGCAGAATGTTAAGGAAGTTTCTAAAGCCAAAACCTCTGCTTTCTGCAATAAAATGCCTCCATATCAATACCAGTGTGCTTTTTGTATGTAAAGAAGATCTTCTAGGCAAGAAAGCAGCTTAGATGAATCTTGATGCGATCCCATTGTAATTGCTTCTCTTAGGAGACAGAGTAGAAATGTGTCAAGCAGCCATGAGATACTCTACTAGAGAGGTATTTCCTATTCTTTTACTGGAACCAACAGTTCCTCTCATTCAGAACTCATCCACTCTCATCCTGGTACATAGGCTAGGGTTTTCCATTTTTGCACACATTGTAATTAGCTTCACAGTTATACACTCCTGACCATTTTATTATTTTCTTGCCCTCTTTGGAGCAGGCTGGTGATTCACAGATGTGGATAAACAAGTCCAACAAAGTTCTTGTTTTATTTTGTTCTGTTTTTCTTCAGTACTGGGAGGAATGTCCTCAGAAGTGTGTTGCAATTGTTGACAGAACATGGAATGATGTAATTCATTAACCATACCTTGATTCCAAGAAACTCTTTATTCAAATTTGGGTTAAGGAAGTCCAATCCCAAAGTCTTGCAGGTGTGTAATAAAAAAAAAAAAAAAAAAAAAAAAAAAAAAAAAAAAAGAGAGAGACAAAAAGAGATCACAAACACAGCTATAGAGAGTGCGGGGCAGGAGAGCAAGGCCAAGCTCCACAGTAAGGAATAAGGGGCATACCTCCAGCATGCCCCAGACTCAAGAGAAACAAACATTAATGATAGCAGGCAGCTTTTATTAATCTGTCAGGAATTTGTTTGCAAACTGACGTGATGGAAATGCTGGGAACCTGAAAGACATGGACTACAGAAGGAAGTAGGGAACCTTCAACGTGCACATTCCCATCCTTTCCTGCTAGTTGTTTGTCTTGTTACTGTATATTCTGGCACTAGAATACATTACTTACTCCAGCTAACTCTCCTCTATTCTGTCAGCCATCTTCTGTAGGTAATATGTAGGCGTGTGTTGAAAGGCTTTGGAAAGGGGCAAGTTACATGTTAATGAGTTCACCTGCACACACACAAACTGAAACAATAATTTGCTTTATTTATTTCAGAAAAAGGCTACACACTACAGTTTAAAAAAAAAAGAAAATCACTGCATATTACTGCTGACTGTGGTCCTGGTCACTAGATATATGCTGACTCATCTAGATTCATGTCCAATCTGGTGTCAGAAAAAGGCCAGCTAAAGATAAGAAAGTACTAAAAGAGTAATCAAACTAGTTTCTTGCAACTATTTTTATATTTTTACCAAGATAGCAGATTTTCTCCTATAGTTTAGATTAGAGAAAATACCTGAGAGAAAAAATAATAGTTTAGATCATAAAGAAAACCTAAACATGAGATTAATAGTTGATGTTTTGAAATTCTCTCAGAATTTGCTGGACAAATCAATCTTACCCTCTTTAACATTAGATGAAAATAAGTTTTTCACTATTAATATTTGCTTTCACTTATATTTTTCCAGATTTGTTAGGTGAAGTTGGTTCTTGCTCTTGTTACAGTGGCAGAGACAACATGCCGTAGAGAAAGGCTTCAGAATTGATGTTTTATTTGTTATTATACAACAATATCTAGAAATTCTAGCCAGATTCAGAATTTGATTTTGTAAACATTGTTAGGACATTTCCTGTCCAGTATAGTTTGTAGCACATTAAACAGTACGAGCATAGAGTGAAAGTTGAAATAATAAAAAAAATACACTTGAAAGTTAAGGAAGGGAACTGAGGTGCAAGAAGACAGACACCACTGACATATTTTTATTAATTCCAAGAAGTTACGGAACAGGAGTAACTCTCTTTAAAAAGAGAGTAAACTTTGGCTTTTAAGTTCTGCCTAATATCAAAATTGTTATGCTACAGCATCCCAGCTAGGGCCTAGACTCCACATGTATTCCGGTCTGTGACAATAAAGTTTCATGAAGGTTGAGCAGAATCATAGATTCATAGAAATATTTAGGCAAGAATGGACCTCTGGAGGTCTTTAATCCAACTCTTCCCCTCCTGTCACTACTAACTTTAGTTTTTGTATTAGTATTAGTAATTTAGTAACTGGCATTTGTTCTCTCTGGGCAGATTTACCTCCATGGGCATTTTCTGACTGTTTCACCGTATCCTCCTGAGATGGCTCTGCTTCCTTGTCTCTGTAACCCCCCCAACAGAGAGTGGAAGTCATCAGTTACATCCCATTCTGGCCTCCTCCATGATGGACAAAATAAACTTCTACCTCTCCTTTGACATCATGTGCTCCATCCTCCTTCTCGTCTTTTTGGCCTTTTCCTGGACTCATGACAATTTGTTGCCATCTGTCTTGTATGGGAGACTCCAATAGTGGACTCCCCCATAACAGATGTGGCCCTGTGTGTCAAATAAGGGGGGAATAGCCACTGTCTTCACCTGCTGGCTAATGCAGCTCAGTATGCAAGTAAACATCCGTGCTGCAAAGGTCCCTTACTGACTCACATTCATCTTTTGTTCATCATTCCTCTGTTCTGCAGAGCCTCCCGAATGCAGTCATTCCCTAGACTGTACTGAAATATAGGATACCTTTATTCCAAACTGATTATGCCTTATAGATAAAATAGGATAGAAAATTACTTTAAAATATAGTCTTAATCATGTCCTGGGAAATATTTCAGGGTATCATATTTACATACTTCTGCCAAACTGATTAACAGAAAATAGTTCAATTTTAGCAGTCAAAAATTTGACGTTGCTTCTTTTTTTCTACTTATATAAGCCTATAGAACCTAATTGATATAGCCTATAGATTTAATGACTTTGGATGAAGTGATCAGGACTGGATGTAGCAATGGTCATAGACATAAACTCATTCCAAATAATCTCAGTCTAATCTGTCAGTGAAGAGTGATTTCAACTGAGTCAATAAAAGGTAATGTTTTTTTCTAAACTAGTGAAAGCTCTATACTAATTGTACAGATTGTTTAGAGCTTTTTATATCAGTTTTCCTTTTTCTATAGAATTACTCACTAAGTTCAACTTACCTAACAATCCTCAAAGCCATCTTTAAGAACAGGAGGGCATTCTGCTAGGCGAATCAATTGCTGTTTACAGTACACATTTGTCCTATGAATGATCAGCTCTTTCCAGATGCTCCAGTGGAAGGAGCTAGAACCTTTCAGGGAGGGCTCTTTAGGAGGTACACTTACATCCTGTTGCTTGATTCATGGAAAAACTGTAACCTCCCTTTCCTTGATAGGGATGGAACTACCTGTCATTCATGCAGGGTGGGCAGAAACAGCAGGTAAGGAGGAAAGAGCTCTATTTTATATTGTATATAAGGAGCTGGGTCCTGTAGAGCAGAAGAGAGAATGTTTATGAAAAGGTAACTGAAAACTTAGGCTCTAGGGAACACTCACAACCAAAGGGACCCCAGAGTGGCAGAGAAGCAGAATCTCAGCCAAGACTGAACTAGGCATATCATTGGGAAGGAGTCTGTAATTCCCTGTCTTCTAACCCAGAGAAGGTAAGTTGTCATAGATCAGCTCCAGGTGAAAGGAAGAGAAACTCCTGTTTCCTTACCCCTCCTTAGTCTTGTCCTGTTTAATTGAATTCTGTTAAAATCTCATTACTTGGGGGCGAGGGGACCACAAACAGAAGTCTTGAGATTATGTATCTCTTCATTACATCTGTTTCCTGTTAGGACCTATTAGTTGCATACAGTGTCAAGAAAGTTTTATAGCCAGACTTGTTAGCCTAGCTGTCAGCTGGAGTCCTGGATCAGTAACAGACTAAAGTAGGGGTTGGCTAGGACTTTACAACCACTGGAAAATGTGCCAAGCCTTGTTCCTGTTTGAGGTACCTGCTTTTGTGGAGCACTGCTATTCTTTGACCAGCTCCCTTTTGGTCTTCGCTGAATGTCCATGAGCTTTGGACAATGAATGTCTATGAACTTACGGTAAAATTTCTTACTAACATTGTCATTTGCTGGTTTATGCTCCTGTAGGACAGAGATTTAAGTCCTAGCTTTTCATCTCTGGTAAAAAAAAATGTGGATGTTTTCATTATTCTCCTGACCATTCTTCCCAAATGTTTTGAATCCTGCTGGCATATTAGATCACAGAAAAACCTGGGTCAGAAAGTTCCAAGGACTGCAGTGACAAAAATAATGGCCATGGTTTGTAGGCCTACCAAATTCACCTCCACTACCTTATTTTTCCTCTCTTGAGCTATTTTGAGATGTCTACTCTTCCAGGAAAATCTCTCTCACCACTAATATTTTTTTTTGTCATCAACTTCATAAACCTTCTAGTTATCCTTGATGAAATGATGATAGAATGCTTGAGATAAGAGAATCAAGAGGATTTAAATAATAGCATGGAATACTTAATATATTTTTTCCACCTGCTTTATCCAATTATACTGCTGTGCTTTTGATGTAAGTAGAAGTTTTCAAGGAATCTTAGCTCCCATTCCTTATTTACAGTAAAGTGTAGAAAGAGTTGAAATTATTCCTTGTAATAAGTATTGTATTGCATGATACCCATATGAGTGACCAGTACATGTAATTAATTGCTGTTTTCTATGCCTTTATCTTTACTAGAAACCTACAATTTTAAAAGTTTACATCACTCTACATTCTTGCACTTCATTGTTGTCACAGTTTTTTATCAGTACCATGAGCTCTTGCTCAAGAGCTAGTCAGTGTTCAGATTTGGCCAGGTTTTCATTCAGGAGAGAAATCTATCTCTCAATCTTGCATCTGTTCTTGAAGATGGACATAAATCATGGCTTAAATCTTGTTGTCACTGTGGCAAAAATCGAATTTTGCAGAGGAAAACCAAAGTATAATCGGAATGGCAGTTAAGAGGAGCAGAGTCAGGAAAAGAAAGAGGAAAATATCCGGGGACCTGAGAATGGTAGTGGTGATGGTGGTGTGGAGTGGATCCTGTTGGAATTTAACTATTTGTTATAGTTGCTCTAAGAAAATCTATTCTTTCCACTTTCTATTTGGCCCATTTTATTTTTTCACCACTCACTTTTCTGATTGCTAATTTCTAACTTAATCCCTTTTCAAATAATTTCAGATCTATCCTCAAAAATTCCTAGGAATTTTGCATCCCTCCTGTGAAAAGCACATTCTCATTCTGTCTAAATAGAGGTTATTAGCTTTGTATTTTTATAAATATTTTGTTATACAGACTCTCTGTTTTTGATCCTGGAAGCAGGTTTGCTTTAACTCTGATGTCACAAGGCTGAGCAGGGCATACATAAGCATACATAAGTAGCAAAAATGTCAAGTTAGTTAAGAATCCTCATGGCTGAACACTGATCCCTTCCCTTTGAAGACATGTCCAGTGTGGACTTTGAGGTAGATCCATGATGGGGAAGAGGAGTCCATCAGCGAATATCTGAAATCTTTATTAAATGCGGTCGGAATATAAAGCTCCAGCTCAATGTCTGCTTCTCCTTGTACATCTCTGCACAGATAGAAAGAACTGCAATAGGAATGTTAATAATGGTGTGACTAGAGAATGAAAGAGTCTGATTGGGAGCAGAAATGCCAGAAGGAACAGAAATAGGAAGTGTGTAAGAACAGATGCTGATGACACTTAGATTAGCAGCTCAAGATCCCAGCACATCCAAAGGCAGCTTCTTAGGACACTTGGATCCTGACAGAGAGAACAATGAGTAAATCCTGAAGACTTTCAAAGACAGAATAGGACCGAGATACAAATCACTGTGAGTTCCTAAAGGGTAACTAAGGCATAATCAAAACCTGTATGTGTTTACCAACCTCAGAATAATCCAGCAATGAAGAAAAATCATGTCATGGTGAAGAAAACTGGGCAGTTCATTCAGACACAAATATCTTTCCGGCTCTAAGAATAATGACCTGAGACTACGAATACGAGTGAGGGAAATCTTTTGTTTTTTTTTTTTAATAATCTTCCTCCCCATAAGGTTCCCAATTATACTTCATTACATTGTTCCTACACTTTTGCAGCATTATTTCCAACATGCAGTTGGCTGCCAAGCATCAAATGAAATTAATCTATCTTCCTTCTGTTTGTGTCCTATAGATGCCATGTGAAGGCTGTGTGGAGAGGGACAATGGAAGCACTGATGCAACCATGGGATTTCTCCTGCTCGGCTTCTCTGAGCTGCTCCATCTAAGGGCCCTCCTCTTCCTTATCTTTCTTACTGTCCACCTGGCCACATTAGCAGGGAACGTGGTGATTTTCCTGGCAGTGGTTATGGAGCCTTCTCGTCCTCCCATGCTTTTCTTCCTCTGTCAGCTCTCTGCCATCGAGCTCTGCTATACCTTAGTGATTGTCCCCAAGGCACTCCTCGGTCTGACAGCGGATGGCAGTGCTATTTCTTTCATAGGCTGTGCGGCCCAGATGCACCTCTTTGTGGCGCTTGGTGGAGCTGAATGCTTCCTCCTAGCAGCCATGTCCTATGACCGTTACGTTGCCATCTGTCAGCCTCTTCACTATGCGGTAGTGATGAGCGAGGGGCTTTGCCTCAGGCTGGCTGGAGCATCCTGTTTGGGTGGCTTTCTTGTTGCTCTGGGGCTGACAGTGGCTGTTTTTCGCTTACCTTTCTGTCAGTCGCATCGTATCAATCACTTCTTCTGTGATGTCCCTGCAATGCTGCACCTTGCTTGTACTCAGAATTACAGCTCAGAGCTGCCCTTGCTGGCTGCATGTGTGCTCCTCCTACTTCTCCCCTTCCTGCTAATCCTGATTTCCTATGCTTGTATTGCTACTGCTTTGCTGCGTGTCCGCTCCTCCTTGGGAAGAGGAAAGGCCTTTTGCACCTGCTGTTCACACTTGGCCATCACCTTCTTGCACTTTGGATGTGCCGCCTTCATATACATTCGTCCTAAGTCCAGTTACTCACCAGCTCAAGACAAGATGGTATCTCTGGTCTACACCAATGTCACACCATTACTGTATCCCCTCATTTATAGCCTGAGGAACAAGGAAATCAGAGGAGTCCTGAGAAAAATGTTGATGAGGAGAAGAATAGCTCAGCTCAGATGGGATACTGTCAGGACTGTGATGTGTGGATGTGGTAAATTTTGGAAGAACAAGAATGTGTTTGGTGGAAAACAGCCTTATGACTAGGTTACGACCAGATTCTCTCTAGACTTCACAAGGGTGAAGATTCAGACACAGTTCAGCATGCATTTGTACATCTCTGACAAAATTACACCTCTGCTAAATAAAAGGTCTCTGACATAGCATTTCAGCTAAAGTTGTCAACTTGTGAAAAGGAAAAGCTTTGACCAGTTTGTAATCTTATTTCTGTGATCTGCTTAGCATGATCAAAAGATCAGCATAAAATTATTCAAGTTGCTATATTGTTTTCACTCTTTTCTATCAGTTTGAAAGTAGATTTCAAACTGAGAGGATGATAAATATTCTTAGGTGGATATGAATTTGACAAGAGTATGTCTTTACTGTGTCCATTTTGGAGAGGACAATCTTTTTTTTGTATAGGAAGATATTTTTGATATTTTTTGATACTTTTGAACAAATTCAATTTTTTTCCTATGGCAGTATAAGATAAGATACTGGTCTCATCATGTAACTTTTATCATGTAAGTAAGGATACCCAAAAAGTTTTAAATCTATCAGCATAAGTCCATCACAGCTACCAGTTATTGTAATTTCTTTAAGAATACCAGTGAGAGAGGTATGCTAGACTACAGCAGATCTATGAGTCTGAAAGGTGTAAGGCAGTGTTATTTTTTGTTTCCTACATTTAGGCAGAACAGGATGATTCAGAAAAAATGATGAAGAACAGTTTTGAACAGGAAGGGGGAGAAGAAAGGAACTTCAATATTTTATTTCATACTTCATTCCCCAGTGGCTCTTCAAAACACGAAACATCCTATAGTTCAGTGTCCACTTTGTAACATATCAATTGTTAAGAAAAAAAATAAAAGATTTGCTTCTGTTTCTTTGTCTAATTCAAAGGAAATTCAGCACCCCAGCTGCCCTCAGATCTTCCCGTTGACAGATTGAGAGAACAGACTGATGTTTGCTTTCTCTGGGCTACAATCATTAAAAATTATGGTAAGTGGATTTGACTAATGTAAAAAAAATGGCACTGTAACTGAGGAAGTTAATTTGGAGCCATCTGACAGAAGAGAAATGCAAAATTTCGATCGCACATTAAAAGCAGTCCTACAGTTGACAGTCTAGCCAGGCTAAAACATGAACACAGAATATTGGCTCTCATGTCATGAATACTTGATTACTGCTATGAGCAAAGCTTGAGCTGTGTTACTTAAAATGATCAAAGTTGTCGTGAACATTATAATCACCTGCCAGGTCTGCCAAAAAATGAGAAGAGAGAATCTCACCAAACACATTAGAAAACTACTTTGAGGCAAAAAATATTATAGAATTTAAAGATCATAAATGATTGTAATGAGCATGGAGCAAGGAACTGTAGCCTGAAATCCAAACCTTGGCTTCTATTGAGCTTTGAAGTTACCCCTGCTGTAAGCAGAGAGCTGGAGTAGGACATTCAGAAGATTGTTGCAGAAATTCCTAGTTTGCCCTCTAGAAGCTATTGATGTGTTCATATATAGGACAAAAAATTAAGAGAGGAAAAGACACTGAGCTCTGTAATGCTGATAAGGATCTTGAAAGGGATCACAGAATCACACAGAATCACAGAATGGTTGAGGTTGGAAGGGACCTCTAGAGATCATCTAGTCCAACCCCCCTGCTCCAGCAGCGACACCTAGGGCACATGGCACAGGGTGGCATCCAGGCGGGTGCTGACGATCTCCAGAGAAGGAGACTCCACAACCTCCCTGGGCAGCCTGTTCCAGGGCTCTGTCATTATCACAGCAAAGAAGTTCTTCCTCACATGGAGATGGAACTTCCTGTGTTTCAGTGTGTACCCATTACCCCTTGTCTTGTCACTGGCCACCACCGAGAAGAGTTTAGCCCCATCCCCTTTACATCCTTTCTGTCAACTCTGGGAATTGGACAGCAGAGATGCAGGTATCGCTTACTAGACTGCTTGGCTGCTGCTAGACAGGAGAGGGTAGCAGGGCTTGTCTTGAACTACAGATGTTCCTCAGGGACAAATGCTGATTGAGAGCACTTTAGAAGACTTGCCCTCATTATGAAGATGTGGATGATCCCTCGGGTAGCGATGACATGGCTGAAAGAGTAGCCACACTATATTCCTGACTCTTCAGTTCTGAAATACTTGTGAGGAGCACCAAAAGGAAAGGAAGCTTTCTGTGATGACAGTGTCCATCCAACGTCCTTGCAAATGAACTGAAGGAGGAGATATTCCTCAAACTAAGACCATCACCCCACCGTATCCCAGCCAATATTTCCACGCCCCTCCATAGCACTCTCAGTTTCTTTTCCACGCACAGCTGGGCTGAGTGGAGGATTTTGTGTGTAGATTGGCAGTGAAGATCAGGAGAGAGAGTGGGAGGAGGGAAATTTATGATTTATTAGCAGCATATTGTTTATTACTTTCAGGAACTACTTTCAGGAACTGTATCAGAGGTTAGAATTTCTCTCTCTTTAAACATTTTCATCCCAGTTCCGGAAGTCATCTAAGATCGCTTTCCTCCAAACCTCCTTTACAATTGGCTAGTTCAGTCCTGTTGACTTGGCACAGTATGTTGAAAGCTGCAGAGATCCTTTAAGCGGAATAAGACAGGAACATCCCTTGGGTACAAGATGAGCACAAGGAAAAAAAAGAATTTTGAAGTCTTTTTTAGAATTTCACAGGAAACACCAGGCTTCAGTCAGTTTGAGGACACTGATAAATTAGCAACCAATCAGGTAGTGAGTCTGACTCATGGCAGTGGTACAAGTGTATGTTTCCCTTCCAACCAAAGATGGAAAGGGCAGTTGTCTATCTATGGGGATCATAATTGTATGAAATGGTTAAGGTTTCAGGACTGCCAAGGGTATGAACATGACTGGGGACATGCATCCCATGAAAGATCTTGTCCTTTCTTGGAGAGTGCCTACAATCACAACTATGCAGAGGCCAAAGCTATGTCAAACACAGGTGTTATAAGACTGCCTTGTGAAACCAGCTGAAAAAAACTGTAAACCTCCCTTAATGCTTTACAGATCCATGACAATAGAAAGTTCATCCTTGCAGTTGATTTTGTTAAGGTGACCCTGGATAAGGCCTACAACTGGATTAGAAGACAGATTTCATCAGTGTTTGAGCAGAAGAGCAAAGGCCCTCATCAGTGTTGTCCCTGTGTTCAAAAATGAAGAGGTTCTGAAGGATGATATCAGACCTTGAGTACCACTTGAAGTACTCAAGGTCTGGTGAAACATCTTTTTCATTAGTGTGAAATCTGTGAAACCTTCCCCATATCCCCATCTGGCTTGTTTTGCTCACAGTCCAGGCAATATGTTTCCTAAAAATGTTTCTTATACATAATCTTCTTCCTAAAAATCTTACATATACTTTGGGGATTAGGAAAAAAAATCACAGCAAAAGAAAACTTGCTTTTCTAGGAGCCTAAATGCAAAAACCTCAGTAAGAGGATGTGTTTCTGTTGTGGGTTGAAGTTGAAGAAGTTGAAATTCTGCTGGAATCTAATTTATCAAGTATATTGAGGAGATTTTCATGTAACTATCTCCCTTGTACTAAAGTATATTGTCACAGCCTATCCTTCTTGGCTTACATGCAAAGCGAGTCCACTAGTCTCCCTCATTTTGCATTCTCTAAAAGCTTAGAAAACCTGCAGATAATCCTACAGTTATCCAAACTTTTTTTTTGTCCTTTCTTCTGAAGCAGGAGGAAAGCATCAAGGTGAAACTAATCAAGCTATTTACAACAGTGGAATTGAAGCTAGTGTAAATGGATTCATGGCTATTATGAAATCTAGACAGAGGGCCTTGCTATGATGATGGGTCAAATCTGTCAGAGATGATTTTGCTGCTTAGAGAAAGGACTCTTGTTTTCAATATGCTTATCATCCAATGTGCTATATTGACTTTAACACGATGAAAACTAGAATCCTGTAGGATTTCCTGTGAAATCTTGCATATATATAATAAGACGGTAGATAAGCCTGTCCTGTGATTGTACTATAATATGTAATTACCCAGCACATAAAATCTGATATGGTCCTACAGAATTTCAAAAGACAAGGACCTAACAAGCAGTCTAACAAGAAACACATACCTTTAAAGTTTCTGGCCTTTCCCTCAGAATCAAAAATGTCCAGGCTCTAAAAGATTTTTATTTTTCAGCTAAGAGACTGAGCAGGTCTTCAGATCTTAAATGAATGAACTACCTCAGGGAGCATCTAAGAAGATGGGACAAGAAATAATCAGGAGACCAAAGTGGAGTTGAGGAAGGAGATGAATGAAGCTGTGCCAGCTGCTTTGTTTCAAACTCAGTTTCATGGATCTCTGAAAGGGACCCCAGATCAAAAAGCCAGCTGAACTGGTTGGTGATAATTCCAGCATTGTATCTCTAGCTCAATGCCAAAGCTCTTGGCTTGAATTCAATATGTTGCCATGTTCAGTTACTTCCTAAACAAATTAAAGAGAAAGTGGAGATGAAAAGGTCAAGATCCACTCAGTTTATACCCTAGGCTTGACCTGTATAAGCTCAAAAATATAAAATTGTCTACAAATTGCTACATAAAGCTGATGGAAGACCAGATGACTCAGCAGCATTTGACCTTCAGCCTTGTTACTGCTAAAAACCTGGACTCCCAAGGCCTTTGTTATGTTCTACTTTGTTTTCCGGCTGCAGGTGCTTTCAGCATTCATTTCTGTTTTCATGATATAATTAAGAGTTTTTCATGATATAATTAAGAGTTCAAGCCTCCAAATTCAAATGGGAAGCTCAGCTGGGAAGAGAGATGATACAGAGTTGGAAAAATGCTATTATCACAATCAATTCCCTCATCCTCCCTGTGAGAGAACAAGGTGTCTGATTCAAGTATTTTCCCTTGATGTCAATACTGGAACCATTTAGGATGAACAAAGGTTGTTAACACAGTAACCAGATGCAACTACTTCATTTATGTACATGAGGGGAAGGGCTGGCAACACTACAACAAGATTATGCTGCAACATCAAGAAATAAGGGCAGCTTATTGTGTTTAGATTGTTGATGCATCTGTAATTCATCAAGAAGAAGACCATAAAGATAACCTCAAATTTGAAACAGAGATAAACATAAAAAATATAATCAATAAATAGAAATAAAAAGCTTCATTAGCTCACACACAAACTCAGAAACAATTAAAAATCACGCTATCAATTTCATATGGCTGCTTGCTGCAAGTTATAAATGCTAATGATTTTGTCCAGTATGGGAGAGAGATTTTTGCACTTAACTCCAAGCATACTTAATCAGAGAGTGGGGAAGAATAGACAGAAAATATGAACAAATGACAAATCAGAGATATGTACTTGCCATGCAGAGACAGTTTTTGATATAATAATCTGTGAATCAATTCACTCCACTCCTAAAAATATTTTAATCCAATTTGTCTGTAAACTGTTTGAAGAGATCATGATCATCTCTAGTAGAAATCAAAGTTCTCTGGGTGAAATCTTGTGTGTTTATGGTTTGCATGCTGTTCTGTTAGTAATGCTCAAAGAAAAAATGAAAAAAAAAATTCTTGTGGGCAATAACAGAAATAGCAAAATAAAAAACGTATGTCATTGAGATAACTAAATATCTCAAATATGTCTAGAAAGCAGATGTGATCAAAAAGAAGTAAGTAGAGAACTTTTTGATTTATATGTGTATATATATTATGTGCTGTAAGATCTGTTGGAAAGTAATTCTTTTGACCCAGATTTTTTCCACTTGGACAATTTTAAGAAATAAAATGTGAACGTTCATTTATTAGGCTATGTTATGGTTGGATTTAGTCTGTTTTCCGCTGTTTCACAAAATGTAAATGCTTAATACAAATAATGGTCTGGATTGTTTACATTTTTTAATAGATTCCCGAGTCTTTCATAGACTGACCGTGGTCCAAAAATGCCAACTTGGAACAAAATAAAATCATACATATCACCAGAAAAAGCTGATTACATCACTTCTAACCACTTCTGGTGAATGGGTTCCTCTCTGCTCCTGATGCAACGCAGGCATTAAGAATCATCAGGGCTCTAGATGCATTCCGCCACCAGAGGGAGCAAAACTGATATATAAAGGAAATGGGATTTTTTTTCAGTTTTCCCTGAGAAGGGAGGTCCTCCTCATTATCAGAATACTATAATAATTGAGTTTATTCGTGTTTTGCAAGCTCAGTAGAAGCATGACATAATGGGTGCAGGAGAGGTTATCAAGAGACAACAACCAGGGTACCTGCATTTAAACCAAAAACTTAAAAAAATCTGAGTTTCTATATGAAAAAGTCACAGAATCACAGAATGATTAAGATTGGAAGGGACCTTTGGAGATCATCTAGTCCAACCCTGCTGTGTAAACAGAATTACCTAGATCATGTTGCTCCACAGCCTCTCTGAGAAACCTGCTCCAGTGCCCTGTCACTCTTGCAATCAAGAATTTTTCCTCACATTCAGGCAGAACTTTCTCTGCTTCAATTTGTCGCCATTGCCTCAACGTCCTATTGCTAGCCAACACTGAATAGTCTGTCCCCATTCTCAGCCAACACTGAATAGTCTGTCCCCATTCTCTTGACACTCTCCGTTATTTATATACAGTAATAAGATCATCTCTCAGCCTTCTCTTTTTTAGGTTGAATAGACCCAGCTCAGCCCCTTCTTATAGGACAGATATTCCAGACCCCTAACCATCTTCATCGATGAGCACAGATGATACTCTCTCCAGTAGCTCCCTGTCCCTCTTGTACTAGGGAGCCCAGAACTGGATGCAATACTTGAGATGTGATCTTAACAGGACAGAGTAGAGGGAGAGGATCACCTCCCTTGACTTGCCGGCAAAACTCTTCCTAAGCCAATGGAGGACACCATTGACTTTCTTGATCACAAGGGCGCATTACTGGCTCATGTTCAACCTGTCCACCAGGATGTCCAGGTCCTTCTCCGCACAGCTGCTCTCCAGTGAATCAACTCCCAGCCTGCACTGCAGGCTCCGTAGGGAGGTTATTCCTCCCTAGGCACAAAATCTTGCACTTGCCTCTTGAATTTCTTGAGGTTCCTCACTACCCAATTCTCCAGCCTGTCAAAGTCCCTTTGAACGGCAGTACAGCCCTCTGATGCATCAGCCACGTCTCCGAGTTCTGTATCATAAACAAACTCGATGAGGGTGCACTCAGGCCCTTTGTCCAGGTAACTGATGAATAAACTGAACAGAATTGGACCCAATACTGACCCCTGGGCAGGGACGCTGCTAACTACAGATCTCCAACTAGACTGCACTACTCATCACAACCTTCTGAGCTCTGCCATTCAGCCAGTTCTCAGTCCACCTCACTGTCCACAAATCCAAACTCTGCTTGCCAAGATTGCATATGAGGATGTCATAGGAGATAGTGTCAAAAACCTGTTGAACTCAAGATAGACAATACCCCCTGCTCTCTCCTCATTTATGCAGCTAATCATCCCATCATGGAAGACTATCAGATTGATCAAACCTGATATCCTGAGTTCACACTGAGTACTCCAGGTCACCTTCTTGTCTGCCACATGCTTAGAGACAACATCCAGGATGAGCTGTTCCATCACCTCTCCAGTGACAGAGGTGAAACTTACTGACCTGTAGCTGGATGGGTCCTCATGGCCTTTTTTGAAGACTGGTGTGACATTGGCTTTCTTCCAGTCCTCAGGCACCTCTTCTGTACCCCATGTCCTTTCAAAGATGCTGGAGAGTGGCCTAACAATAACATCTGCCAGCTCCTCCAGCACCCATGGCTGCATCCCATCAGGGCCCAAGGATCTGTGTGTTTCAAGTTTCCCTAAGTGATCTTTAACCTGATCTTCCTCAACCAAGGGCAAGTCTTTCTTTCTCCAGACTTCCTCTCTTGTCTCTAGAGTCAGAGGTTCCAAAGGGCTGGCTTTGTAAAGGATTTCCAAAGTGCAGTCTTCAGTAAAGACTGAAGCAAAGAAGACATTCAGTAACTCTGCCTTTTTTATTTGTCTTTTCTAACTAGGGCATCCACCACATTCAGCAGTGGACCCACATTTTCTCTAGTTTTCCTTTTTCTGCTAATGTATTTGAAGAAGTTCTTGTTGTTGTCTTTGATATCCCTTGCCAGATTTAATTCCAAATGGGCCTTAACTTTCATCATTGCATCCCTGCATACTCTGACAACATTCCTATATTCCTTCCAAGGGGCCTGTCCATGTACAAAATTTAACAGTTCAAACCACCAGATGGGAGTGGGTAGGAGTCTTTTCTGCAAAAAGCCTGCTTGCTGTCAGCGAGTTGAAATATTCTAAGCTAACTGCTGGTGGGACTAGAGTCAGAAAATCTTCTAGTTAAAAAAAAAAAAAAAAGGGATAACAGCTGGAGGGGACAGTCTGTTTAATGTTTCACCTGCTGTAGAGAATTAGTGCTGTCTCTTATTTTCACATCCATGAGCACAGTTTAATTCTTCTAGAGTGTCCCCCATGTCCTGGAGCTGCCACTGAGATTTTTTTTTACAGTTCTGGAATTAGTGGATAAAAGGAATTAATCAGAGGCCACAGAATAAGGGCCTAGTTTCTTCTCCCAGACATATCTCCAAGGAAATTTCCTCCTTTAGAGTGAAGTGGGTCTGAAGTGTTGCAGAATGTGGCTGGGGCCTTGGCACTCTGAGTTATATTTTACTATAATCTCTTACTGAAAGATAGGTCAAGATGCATGGATTCAAGCTAAAAATATGACGAGCTGACTGATATAAGGATGCTTTGTTCAGCTGGAAATTAATATCAACGGAGGGCCTGCAGAGATTTTTCATAAGTTTAGTTTTATTCATCATCTTGGCGGGCATTTAACAGCATGTTTTTGAAATTCACAGCTCTTTCAAAAATGTGAAGAAGAGGTGTAAAAGAAACCTAAGAGTACTGCAGTTTATAAGAAACACATCCCAGATGCACCCCAACAGGACATCAAGGTAAGACCACAGTGCATACAACTTCTCCTCACTAATACTACCACAACTCCACATTTCTGTAAGAAGAAAGGCCAGGTGTCTTGTGTAGTGGAATATTCCAGCAAGAAACCTATCCTGAACAGTACATGAAACAGAACAGAAGGGATACAAATGGAAAAAAAAATGCCCTACAATACAGAAATACTCAGAGGGACTAGAAACAGAAGATGGCCCAAAGAAACCTTGAGATTGAGTTTAAAACAGGCAGCTATCCTCATATCATCAAATAGAATCCCAGAGAAAGCTAGGAAGAAGTAACAATGAAAGGGTAGTGGAGTGTGATGATTTTTTTTTCATTAGACATGCACGGAATTAGCTTTGTCCAACAGTTTACATGAAAACACAATCTCGTCATGCACATGCAGAAATAACCTGTCAATGAAATACTTAAGAGAGCTACACAGTGATTTCACCTATGTTATTCTAATTTACTGGGTAAAATCTCTGGGTAGAGGATCTATTTTTCCCATTGGATCTGCATGGGACAGATGGCAAAGCAACACAATGGAATCTTTCCAGGTATCAGTAAAGTTTCAAGCATCTGGGTTTTTTTGGATAATTCCCATTTGTTTATAGACTTGCTACAAATCTTTGTCTGCTGTCATGATAGAACATTTCTTCCAGCTATCTTGTACATATTCTACAAGAAGCTGCAGTAGATAGCAAACAAAAAATGAACCTCAGCCCATAAAATGATGAAACGTTGCATATGATTTCTGATTCCCATCAGCTGGAATACCCCATCAGACAATGCCAAAAGCAGAAAAAAGAGGAAAATAAATCTTGTTGAAGCCATCTTGTCCAGTAAGTCCTAATAATCTGTCCCTGCATATTGCAAGTAACTTCGACCAAATGTCCTGAACAACTGACAGCGAATGAAACGGAGATAGACTCCTCAGGTTCTTCGCCCAAGGTTTTGACGCTTTAGATATTTTACTGTATAATTAAAGATATATGCAAACTCTGCTAGCCCTGTGGAACTGCATACAAGGCCTGAAGTTTCAAGCCTTTTGCCTTAAAAAGGATGTAGGTTCTTAAGCTGTGCTAGAACCTTCTCTTCATATTACAAATGTTTTTTTTCCCCCCATTCTTATGTCTATGGGGGCTTTATTGAACTATATGAAGTAGTTAGCTATAGGTCTATCTTTCCCGGTGCTACATAGTAGGATGAAGAAGGTCTAGTGTTTCACAGCTGAAGACTGAAATGCATATATCCCATTAGTGCAGGCTTAAACTATAGGATATGGATGAGGAAGCCTTATACTGGTGCTATGATGGAAGTAGCTTAAATGGAGGGGCATAAAACTTTGATACCAATATAGCACTGTAGACTGAGAAAGAGCTTTAGATACGATTACATTAGATAGGATTAAACTGGAATCAATTTAAGGGATAACTGCTCTGAAAGACTTCAACATCTGAATTATTTGTATTGATTATTTTACTTTGTGTGTTATATTGAACTTAAAGCTTAGTATTTTGACTGTTTCACCTAAAAGGTGAAACCTTTTCACCTTAAATTCTATTGCTTATGTTCAATCTACTTGGAGTAGAGTTTTTTTTTTTTTTTTTTTTTTTTTGCTATTGTTTGATTTTTTAAGAATGTTCAGTTATAGAATCACAGACTTTCAAAAAGATTTAGGTGCAAGGGACCTCTGCAGGTCTACAGTACCACCCCCTGCTCCAGCATCAGATCAGGCTGCTCTGGGCCTTGCAAAGGTGAGTTTAGAACATCTCTAAGCATTGAGACTCCTTAGCCTCTCTCAGCAATTTGATTTCTCTTCTTTGATCTTCCTTGAGGAAGAGGAAGAAGAGAGCAGGAGAAATAGAGTCCAACAGAAAATGCGGGAATATTACCATGTCTGTTTTATGGGAAGGGGCACATGATGGGGGTAACATCCTTGACAACAGAAAAAATGTTAGAATGCAGAAGAGACACCATAAAAGACAGTAGTTTCATACTTATGTCCCTCAAAGAAGAAACCTGAGGTTCCGTGAAGTATTCCTACAGAGAGGGAGGATCCTGGAGGATCCAGATGCTGGATCAACCTCGGCTGAGCTGTCCATGGAGCAGGGAGCAGAGTTTGGAGCATCAGGCAAAGCTGAGGTGCCCTGGCCAGCTATGGGGCCAGACCCAGGGCACTGCTCCGTGGCAGTCGATCTGGAGCAGGAGCAGGGACAGTAGCAGGGGCAGCCCAGGAGATGGCAATCGGGAGCCTTTTACGGGACTGGAGCAAAGGTAGAGGGAGGCTCCCAGGAAAAAAGGGTGGCTGCCTTTAAGGTGGGTTTATTTGCCTGCCAGATGGGAAGTCTGTGACCAGCCCCTTTAAAACAGGTAAAGGCAGTAAGGCTTCTCCACCCACTTGCCTTGATCTTTCATCATAACTGTGGGCCAGGCAGGGAGGTTGTGCAATGCATGCGCTCCAGTCAGAAGGGTGCGGGAGAGGTTCATGCACTGGGAGCAGGAGCCAAGGCTCAAGGGCCTGAGCCAGGAGAGCAGGCAGGGGCTGGGACCGAGGCCCCTTCTACAGACAGCATGAAGCTGAGGGCCTCCGGAAGCAGCATGGAGCTTCCCCTCGGCTTCTTTCTCTTTTGGGCTCTCCTTCCTCCCGAGGTGCCGGGGAAAGAAGGTAAGCCAGGAGCTGGTGGTCCCTCTGCTGGGACTGGAGGGGGAGGGCCGCAGCAGTGGAGGAGTCCCCCCACTCAGGGGCAAGGAGAAGGGCCTGACCAACTTGTGCGGGACCCCAGGGGCATCGTAACCCACCTCAGCACAGCTGGGGAGGCGCTGCAGGGGCCCTGGTGTCCGCGGAGGGCAGGAGTTTGTGGGGAGTAAAAGGCCGGGAACAAGCTCCATTGGACTCGTGGTGGTTCTATGTATGCAACTCCCATATATTCCCCCTTTATCTCCACTCTCCCACAGTTGAAACAAACACAAATGCCTTGGCATAGCCAGTGGTCCAGGAGAGATCTGCCTCTGTTTGCTTTTAATACAAATGCTGCAGCTAACAAATTTAAATGCAAACTTGGAAGCTCCTCGCAAAACACTTCCACATTTTCCTCAAAAAACCATGAAGTTATCCCTTATGAGCAAGGATAGGCATTTTTTTCAGAGGCTGGGAAAGTGAGCAGTCTCATTCGGCTACCTCAGTGTTAGAAGGCAGAGCTGGGCTTTATAATTTCCTTCTCCACCTGATCTCTTAAGCCTTCCCTGCCTCCCTTCACTGTCCCACTTAGTCCCTTTTGTTAGACGTAGTAATCTTTTTTTCTTCCGTCTTGGCAGTTCCACAGTGGTTGTGAAACTTTCAGTGAATGAGAATTTCAGTAGAGAGGTGAGGAAGAATAAATCTCTGCTATGTTCCCCACCTTGTTGTGCTGTTAATTCCTGCCAGAGACTTCTTTTTGTAACTCCGTTTTGTGCAGTGAAAGAAGTCAGGGGTTTTTCCATCCCAAAGGTGGTTCTCTACTTTGGCTGCTCCAGGTCTAAGGACTAAGTCTAGAGGACTTAGTCATAACTGGCAGTTTAGCCATGGGCTCATCTCAGACTTTGTATGCTGAATGCTCTTTTAAAGTGTTCTTGATTAGCATGGTTTAGTATTAAGGATTTGGCTAAATGAATATAGCTAAAAGATTGTGGAGAAGGCCAGCCCAGGTGAGGAGTAATAAAAGGTGGCTCCACACAGGCTCTGGTTTCCAAAACTGTGTGACCAGTAGTTGGCAGTAACATTTAGGGACTTCTCCCTGGCAATCTTTTACCTATCTCAACCATCTCGTTTTGTCTGCGGCTATGATCCACTTTTCCTGAATGTGTCTAGCAGGAAGCAGCCCATTTTCCTGGCACCTTCTTTCACCTGGAGTTTTTCTTTTTCTAGGGAGACCTCCTCCCTTGAGATTGGACAGTGTGATTCCTAGGAGTGAAGCTGTGATCCAAAGAGCCAGTGACCCTAGAGTGCTTGTATTTTCTATAATCTCATAGTCTCACTGACTTAATCCTCCTTTTACTGCTGTATCCCTGCTGGATATTTCACTTTGAGAAAGCTCTTTCTTGTGAATGGATTTTGCCCACCCCAGTTTCTCGGTAGTTGAAGGAACAGCTGCATGGCACACGGGCCATGGGAGATTCCCCTCCCTGCCTTTCCTGAGTTTCTTTCCTTTTGCTCTCTAACTAGAACTTGCCATGCAGCCCCTCTCACTTCCATATCACTGCTTCAGGCCTGAAGTGTGTGGGATAGATATTATCTAGGTGATGGTTCTGGAGGACAAGCTGCCTCACCCGGAGAGTTTTTGGAGCTAACAACACAAGAGCAGTATCTCAACATCTCAGAGAGATGGAAGAAGGAGTGAGTGAGGAGCCTTGCCTGGACAGAGTGTCTGTGGCTAGGAAGGTTTTGCCATATGATTGTGCTGGGCAAATGCAGCAAACCTGCAAAACCTGGATTCCTGCCTTTCCCTTCTACCAATCCTGAGCGGGTGTTTCAGAGGTGAGAACAGCAGTGCAATCCCTCTTATCTCTAGTTCTGGGCCCACAGCCTGCTTCCTCATTCCACAGGACTCTTGCTGATCTGCACTTTACACTCTATTAGTTGGCAGGCAGTATTTGGAAAGCAGTCAGACAAGGAGGAAATCTGGTTATTCAAATGCCATCTAAACATACCCCTCCTACTTTTCACCCCCAAATTCTTTTTTAAGGTGTTTGAAAATCACCCCTCTGAATATACCCAGAAGAATCCAAAAGGAAATCCAGTGAATTTTTCTTGTTTCCTAATTTTCCAATAGGGCTGCAAAAGTGCACTGAGACTAGTACTATGTACTGGCAACACCATGTTTAAGGGGGACCCAAACCTGCACATCCAGCAGTACAATGTATCCCAACTCCTCTTCCTTTTTTCTTTTGTCCTAAGAAATGCTAACTTTTACTTTCTTTTTGTGTCAAGACTTCAGGGCAAACACTGATCACATTCTCAAATTTCTTTAAGAGATGACAATGAACAGAAAACTGATTTTCTCTCTAGTTGCATAACTCCAGGAGTCAAATTGTAACACACGGGCAGGCAGTGCAACTCTGCAAGAGGTGGTAATCCTGTGCCCTGCAGCAGTTATTGCCTTGCTGTGACAGGCAGTGGCTACTTATGGGGGTGGCGAGGCAGATGGGAAGAATTTGAAGGTTGGGATCAGATGATGCACAGCCTGAGTCAGAGGTATAGAGGTAGGCAATCTGAGAAACTGAAGGGTCTCATGGCTTTTGGGTACTGTGACACAGTGGAAAAATCCCTTTTTCATTCTCTCTCTGTACTTTCCCATGCTTTCAGCTCCTCAGCACTGAACAATAACTTTAGGCTACACTGATTGATCTTTTGCATTGGTAATTTATTTGATCACCCTCCTCTTCCATTTTTTTTTCTGCTCCTCTTCTATTGCAAGGAAAGATTTGTTCAGCTCCTAATATTGGATTCCCATTTGATTAGGTTTTAGCCTCCTGCTCCCATATGGGGCAGCTTTAGAAAGCAGAGTAGATTTCTCAGGGCTTAGCGTGGAGCTGTGTTTTTGAATATGTGGAGGCTGTAACTTGCTTGAGCAGAAGGCAGAGTGTCGCACGCACTGGGAAGAACTTTTAACCAACTGCATTGCTGTATTTCTTCCTAACCTTCCTCAGGCCATGCTGTTTGACAGTAAAAAAGACACTGGATGTAGGGTTATGAGATGTGAGAGAAAGTGCAGGCTTTGCTTTGTGTGACAAAACCAGGATATAGGCTATATGAATTGGGTCCCTGATTTGGTTTTCCCTTTCCGTTTACAGTGAACCTCCTAGACACAAGCACTGCACAGGGTGAACTGGGCTGGCTTCCAGATCCTCCAGAAGTAGGGGTGAGTATGCACATTCCCAGGAAGGAGAGAAAATGGGAATGTGACGGAATTCTTTTTTTTTTTTTTTTTTCTATTTTCATGATCAGCAGCTGAGTGAATAAATAACAGTAAACAGAAGGGATAGCAATGCGGTCTATTGGGTAGATGTCAGCATTCTGGGACACCAACCCTGGTGCTGGATAAGTGAAGCACATCTGATGAGTGAAGCATTTCTTTTTGTTGCCTGGCTGTAAAATTGAGTTGAAGGAAGTGCTTCAAAATCTATTCCTGAAAACCTGGCAAATTTGGATCCAAAAAGGCAGATGAGTTTTCAGCTATTTTTGCTCAAGTAGAGATGAGTAGTCCATCCAGCATTGCAATTTATGTTAGTGAAAAACAGAGAGTTTGAAAGATGGCTTCCTTCATACTGTGGCAATGGAGGAAGGAAGGCACAAAGAAAAAGGGAACTTGGGCTATGTTGCAGTGGTTAGAAAGAGGTATGTTAATACATAGTTCCAGTTTCTCATCCATGCACTCATCTTTCTAGCAAGCCCAAGCTCTCCTAGGGAGCTTTTATCTTGGCTGCTCATACAGTAAGCCTGGGTTCAGCTTACTCCAAACTCATTTTCATAACTTTTCTCCAATAATATGCTGCAGCTGGTTTGAATATGCCACAGCCTCCTCCTACTGCCAGTAGGAGTACAGACGCTGGGCGAAGTACAGACAGATAATGAGGTTCTCCTGCGCTTGATTCATTTGTACAGCTCTTTTGGGTATTATTACATCCTACCCAAAACAGGTGCCCCACTGAAACATATATGTAGGTCACATTTTATCCATGATTTCCTTTGTTACTATCATCCATCTGTCTGGTGATTTTAACCCCATGTTAGAGTCCAGGCATATGCAGGATGAAGTCCACATCCTGCGGATGGAGAAAGGAAAAAACACTGAAAAATGTCTTGTTAAAATAATATAAGAAGACAAAACTTTTATTATAGAGCAAGTAAATTTTGCCAGGTAGGTTTCTTCTGGTGTTAGAATCTGTAATACACTTCTGCTTATGCTAGTTCTGTATTTTTTTTTTCTTTTTTTTCTTTTTTTTCTTTATAACTATGTTTATAATACACTTTATCTAAGAATTGTAGAAGATTCTAGAGAACATGGCCCGAGAGCAATCTAAACTAATAGATCAAGATACTGACGACAGATGGAGAAAATAATGGATGATGAAGAATAGATTTATTGACTTCTGCTGGGCAACTGTATTGAAGGGATTTGTCTAATCATGTCATTTCTCAATAACTGTTAGTTGAAAGGCTGACAAATTGCCACAAGCAGAAAGGGAACAATAGGTGATTCTCTTGAAATAAGAATTTTGAACTACTCTCTATGAAATAGTTTTTCCAGAACGAAGAAGTGAACGTGTTTGAAAGGGAACTGAGATTAATTCAGAACATTTTTATACGAAAGAGCTACGATTAATACTAAATACTCTGGTCTGGAAACATCAGAGCTGTAGATATTACAGAGTTTGAGGACAATCTGGGTTGCATCTAACAGTGCTACTTGCACATAACCTCAGATGCCAGAGATCCCATCTGTGAGCTGGATTTGTGTCAATATATGTATCATACAGAAGAGGAACATCCCATGAGGAATTGTTATATTTCGTCTGGTTAAGGGCTTTGAGACATGGTTCACAAGGTAGATACTTAAGTGGAGACAGAATTACAACTTTGTTTTCTGTTTTGTTTTAGATATGCCATCCCATGTGTGTTCATTTCATGGGCAGACAAGAGTCTAAATCCAGTATGCAGGATACCCTCAGCTTAGCAAAATCAAGCTGTAACTGTCAATTTTGGACAAGATGTAGCATTTTTATGGACATTTAGAGTTCATTTACTGGCAGTGCAATCTTGTCTAAACTTAAAGGTGTGATGTAAGACAGAAGTAAAATGTTTGTAGAAGTTTTTTTGGTAAAAGGTTTGTGCTAACTTGTTTTGTAACAACTGTTTAGAAAGTGTTTCATTTATTATAGGCTACTATTGAAAAACAGGCCCTTGGAAAGACAGACTATAGTTCCTGTTTTACAATCTGCCTTACCCCTACTGTCGCTGTTCCATTATCTAACAAATTCCTTGCTAAAATTTTTGCCTCCTTCTGTTTGAGAGAGCAATTCTGAGAGAGCAATACCATCTGGATATGGGAAGGTGTATCACAGTACTAACAATAAACTCCCCTCTTCTAACATGCATTAGAGAGCTAATGATAGATCACCTCTTTGAAGGTGTTGAGAATTCTTGCTCTGACATTTCCTTAACCCTCCTCCCACCAGGCAGCCTGGCTTACCTGAACTGATTTGAAAGATAACTGAATCTACCCAATAGGGATTTTGAAACCCTACCACGAACAAATTCAGCTGCCAGGGATAGTGACATTGCTACTTGGCAGGTTGTACAGCAGCAGTATAGAAAAATTATCATCTGCCTCAATATTGCTTTCAAGTGCAGTTGCATCAGCTTTGAACAGATGGTGATGAGAAGTCTCACGACTTTCATTGTCTTCTGCATTTTACTTTTTGTGGACAACATGAGCAACACGACCTAAGTTTGAAGTTAGCCTTACTGTGAACAAGAGTTTGAAGTGGTGCAGACATCCCTTCCCACCTAAATCTTTCTGCGTTTCTGTGATAGTTTTGCATTTGTTTATTCATTAGAATTTTGAACTTTCATTTTTGGTCAGGGCACAAAAGAACCTCCCACATCTATTGAAGCAAATATTTTGAACTGTGTGTAGTGTATGGGTTTGCTATATCGATTTATATAGGTCTATGATACAAAGCACAGGGCAATCCCTTATTTGTAGTTAGTTGCTACAATTATGGTGCACTCAGTTTATGTACCCGTCTTCAAGTTTTCCATTTATCCACTTATTTCCAGTTTCTTTTTGTGAGAGGGTGAATGCATTATGCATTTGCATAATGCAGTCAAATGTTCATGCATATATGTGAACACTTAAGTTCTTTGTCATTTTACTATAGGAGGCTGTGTCCCTTAAAATGGCATTTGTCTCTATACAGTTGTATGGATTCTAAATTCAACAAAATTATATTCTTTGGTGGCTGATATGTTGTCTTAGGAGGGATGCTTTCACCAGTCCTACAACTGCCTTTGCTTGTGGAAGAGTCATTTTTTTGTACTAACTTTGTTTTTAACATGGGATATATATTTTTCCTTCAGAAACCACAAGAGCAATGCTGCTGTTACTAATTGTCAAGTCATGCCATCTTTATTATATATTAAAGATTCAGCAGTGCTCCATTCTCAGCTTGTAGCTAGTTTATGGAGTTTATTTTTTCTCAAATGATATATTGCATGGATCAAAGCATTACAAAAGTTCCCAGGTGATCTCCTTTCTAGATGGCCATTGTTCTCAGCCTCCCGCACAGAGCAAGGTGGAGGACATCATTTTTTATTCTAAATCCATACTCTTGCCTGCCTCCATGTATACTTAAAAGTGTGTCTACCAGCTACAAACTTTCCGCCAAGTCTCCCGGTGAGAATGGCACCTGACCTGCTCAACTTTTCCAAAGCCTAGCTACACACAGGAGTAAGGATGTGAACATAATCCCAGTGACCTAATGTATCCCAGAGGCTACTCATAAATTTGCTGCTGACTGTAGTTATCATGGCTCCCAAAACATTTGAAAAACTTTGATCTTGATGGAATATTTCCTTGTGTCTGTGGCTCATTGTTTCACAGGAGGTTTGGTTATGATTGCAGCAGCTGCTAAGTCTATGTGGATGCAACTTGAGTGAGCAAGTGCTCATATATATACGTACTTTTTACATCTCTTGTTTTTGAATCTATCATCTCAGGCATAGTAACAATTCTGCGTTGGTCGATTATTTTCCTTAGGTAACAGACTAGATAAAGTACCCGTGACCTGCCAGCAACTTTTATATCACTGGCCACAAGGTATTGTTTACATGACTTCAAGTTGTGGCAAGGTTAGCTAATGCTCAGCTCAACTAAGATTTCCAAGATGTTAATACCATATGACTGCCGGGTTCTGTTTCCACTGCTCCTGTTCAGACCCGTATGCCTGATCATGAAGGAAATAATAGGTGTTATGAGCCACGAAGCCCTCAACTTGCAAGTGATTACAGTTTGGCACTTCTACTTCATTAAACCTAGGCAGCTTGCTTAGTCAGACTTCTTCGTATCTAACTCTGAGAGTCCAGCCTCAGTCAGCTTTTTGTAACATCCAAAGACAAAAGATGAAAAATAATCTTCAACATTTCTGTGTATGTCTGTCCCACAGCTACTACGAATGCATGCCCTTTAAGATCTAACTCAGAGGGATGTCAGCACCTCTGAGACCCTTGAATAGAGCAGCATTATATACCTCATCTTGCTCCCAACTCAAGTAGCAGGTCTAGGTGAGTAGCTCTTGCTACTTGTGCAGGGTCTGCATAGAGATAAGGGACAAATGTTGAGTAAAGTCCACAACTAACCAGAAACGGAAAAAGCTCTGGCTTCAGTGTGATATCCTGCCACACTTTGCTGCTGTTGATATGCAGATCAGTTGACAGACTTGCTGCTGATATTCTGTTAAGTGGAAAAATCATCTTTTGTGCATTTGGAGAGAGGGAAAAAATTGTAATGCATATCCAGGTATATTTTAGTTTACTCAAGTATTGATCAGAGAGTGGGAGGGGAAATATCAAAAGTGAGATGAGAAGTTAAAAATTTCACAGTGCACCCTATTGCATGAGCCACAAACAGGTAGCCCAGGGTGAATTTACTGCCCCAGCTTCTCAACTCAGTTCTGTGACTTGAAGGAGCAGAAAAGACCATGCTCTGAGGCAAAGCAAGGACTCTGTACAGCAGTTACATCATCACTGTAAAATCCCAGACACTGAAATAATGACAGCCATGTTGCCAAGTAACTTCAGCAAGCTGATTCACCCTCTTATAGCTGTTGAATGAAAGTGGACTGGGTTTAGTGAATTTCCTTAGATCAACAGGAAAGAAACACAAGTCACCTGGGGTTTAAGACCAAGAGGCTANAAAAAAAAAAAAAAAAAAAAAAAAAAAGAAGTCAACTTTTATTCAATATCCACTGGAATACTTGATATCAAATAGTCATGCAGTTTGCAGGCAGACAGGTTAGAAAGGAAAATGCCTTATATCTCTTTTTGCCTGCTGTGTTGGCATGGGCCCATGCTTTGAATTGTGATTTTTACCAGCCTGGAGACTGAGTTGTAGAAAATTTTGCCCTTCCACTCTGATTGCCTGAATGATTATTTTTACTTCTAAGATCTGGATCCTGGCTTCTCTTTGCTTTAAGTATAGGCTGCCAGCTCCTCACTGTGACTTTCATGCTACCACCTGCAGATTCTCTCCCCTAAGCATGCTTGATCATCCCACAGATAAGGCACAATTATGCTATCCCTCTTTGGGATTGTAGCGAATCTGGTGCTCATCTTTAACAGGAATTAATATAAACATAGAATGCACTGTGCATGACAAAAAGACTTGTTTTCTAGGTTCTCCATAAATATTGGAAGTGTGTTTGATATTATTACTGTAACAGCATGCAGAGCCCCTTTCCTAGGGAAAAAAAAATCACTTCCAAATATGGTCAATACTCTGCAATCAGACTTTTTCATATCTAACTCTGAGAGTCCAGCCTCAGTCAGTCAGCTTTTTGTAACATCCAAAGACAGAAAATGAAAAATAATCTTCATCAAGATTTCTGTGCATGTCTGTCCCACAGCTACTAAGAATGCATGGCCTTTAAGATCAAACTCAAAGGCATGTTAGCACCTTTGAGACCCACCCAGCACACTCAGCATGAGTAACATGACAGGTATCAGTTGTTTTATTGGAAATAAGATGTTAGTTATCAATCCTGAAATCTTAAGATACACCTTGAGGTGGTTTTTGCCTTCTCTTCTTTTTGTAGTTATTGACATTGTTAGTGGGTGTTACCAGAATAGGTGCATATGAAATGAGACTTCCAAACTACCTCCCTGAAATGTTGGAGTAAAATATCATTCTTCCTTACCTAGTAGCATCTGTTGCAAGCACAATGGTTTTCCTGCAAGACCTTAATGTGGACAGAAAATTCAGAGAATCAGCAGACGGCAGAACCTGGATTTGATAAACAGGTTATATAATCGATGCATTGAAGGTCTGTGGTGCAAATTAGCAGCTTATCTTCCCATAAGGGCATCAATACAAGTTAAATTTGAAGCAGATGGGTGGAATGTAGACCTATGTGCTAGTGCCCTAAAGGACAAGTCCTTACCTAACAAAGTAGCTCCTCCCTGAAAATAATCGATTGTGGGGAAAAATGACATCCCACCCAGAAAGATATTGCAGATGAGTAAACATCACTTCTATGTTCAGTTGTATCAAAGGCTCCAGGACGATGTGATGAAATCAAACTTTCCTGACCATTGCCAAAAGATCAAAGAAATAAAAGCAGACTCTGCTGTTCCCAGATCTAAAGTTTAACGACTCATGAAGCTAAGTGTCTAGGTGTCACCATACTTCCTTTATCATCATCATCTAAATTGTCTTCCACACCAACAAAGAATGTGCAAGAGCACTGAGAAACTTTCAGTGAAAGGTCACAGCATCACAACAATTGGTCACAGCATTGAGACACCAGTGTTGTGATGCTTTTTGACTTACTAGTCTAGCATTACCTATTGGTAGATTTTTGTGAGATCTATTCAGCTGGAGCTGTTCACTATATCACAGTAGATGTCAGAAAGATGTCTCTACTGTCACAGTCTTTTCTGTGAGACACTGAGATAGTGCAGCTGAGTCTGTAATGTATGCTTGGCCTTCAACTCTGAATCTCTCCCAAAAGGTAGAGTTAACAACTTTTTTGGTCATGATGTCATGCAAATGCCATACAAAATTCAAAGAGACTGTAGGCAAAATGTAGTCATTTCTCTCCTGTTTCTGGGCAAAGAGGGGGAGGAAAGTGAAGCTGTTATGTATGTGATGCGTGTTCTGCTAGTGGGTTGCAAGCTTGGCACACAGCAACGTATCATTGCTGAGAAAGATTGTGCCTTTTGGGCCCTGAGATTTTTCTTAGAGAAGAACATCATGAATTTAAATAGCCCTTTGAAATCTGTTGCAAATTAAATGGGAAAGATATAGTTTGCTAAGGTCAGGTAAATTCCAGCAGGCTGTCCTAACTGAGACTGTCTTTTGATCTTAGTACAACTCTCTAACCCAAAGTCATACAAGTCAGTGTTTTTCAATATATGAACTCTTAACTTTTCTAGTGGAGACATGCATCTTAGTTTAGGAACTTTAGGCCCACTGGCAAGATATTTTCTTTGTTCTTACATTTTGTAAGTCCCTTAAAAGTAGCTTTGTGTCTCTCCCTGGGAATCTGCAGGCAGCAGATTGGAAGCCACTATGCATATATAAACTGGAGGTGAATGAAAGCTGAGTCACAGGAAGCAGGACCTTATCTGAAAAGAGACAGGGCAAATTCCTGGGAAGCTGGAGATGCGGACAGCATTACTGCTGCAATGCACAAGCTCTTATGACTCCTGTCTGAGTCTAAAGATTTGCAATACTGTCACATTCTGCTGCCTCTGTCACTGGTAGTCTAACTCTTTATATCAATGATGAAATTTTTTATTCATTTTTATATTTTTTTTTCATAAAAAAGACCAAAAGAGACTATCTTATTGATGCTTGCAGAGGCTCAGACAGTGGCCTAAAGACATGAAAATTATCTCAGTTCATTTTAATCTTATATCTTAAATGCAAACCCTACAAAGCTTAGCACAGGATAGAGGGAGGAATCATAGGTTGTCCTGTATAGGCTTGTTGACCCA
The DNA here is from genome assembly GCA_013389825.1 of Crypturellus undulatus. Lineage (NCBI taxonomy): Eukaryota > Metazoa > Chordata > Aves > Tinamiformes > Tinamidae > Crypturellus > Crypturellus undulatus. Next base: position 633,937 of record VWPW01005292.1, on the reverse strand, counting down.
GTCCTAACTTACAGAGAGCTCATGGTTAGAAGAAATGCAGTAGTTCTCCTTTTGTCTTCATAACTTCAAACTGTAATATCAATTCAGAGTCAGTCAACACAAATATTAACAGAGCCCTCTCTCATCTTCGGACCTTTAATCACAAGGTAGACTGAGCAGATACTACTTACACCATGTTGATGTCCTTCCAGTCTATTCTTCAACTCATTCTTAACTGACCTCCTTCATAATGACAGCTCTTCTTCCTCATTTTTGTTCATACTGAATTTGACCTGTCTGTGGAAGAAAGTAGCCTTCCTTTTCCCTAAATCTGCAATGTTCTGAGGTCATTGAGATAGTACTTCTGCTAAATTGTCTTTGAGGTTTTCTTTTGCTTAATGCTAATTGCTGTACTAAGTTTTGTAGCCTGATTTGCTAGTGAAATTTTTTAGCCTATATTACACCATCAAACCATGACTTTCAAGAGCACATTTCTGGAATTAAGGGCCTATGTTAGTGTAGGGGTTGATGAGAAATACAGAATACCTTTTGACTTCAACTCATTTTTAGGCTTTTCATAAAGTCAACCAGCTAGTTTGTGGCCCTCTTGAACGCATTGTCCTTTGCTTTTTTTGCAGCTGTTTAAGAATTCCAGAAGTTTAAGAAATTAAAGAGTAGTTTAAAGACAGTTAAATTTGAACTTAAGAAAGAATTTCAATGTGAGAGAGTTTAAGAGAAGTTTTAAATAACAAAATTTAAAGAGTTTTAAGAACTTTTTAGCTTGCTTGGAGAAGGATTAGATGATTCCTAGGTGTCCTTTCCAACCTAAATCTATGATTCTAAGTCTTATGAGAAAAATTTCTGTAGCACCATAAACCACATTTCACTCACTGCTAAAATGAGAGTCTGACTCCTTCCCTCTCCACACTTTTTAATAATTTCTTCACATCCTATGACAAAACCGTTACAGTTGGAATAAGGATGCAGCGCAGAAGATAAGGGGTAGAAAGTTATATATTCAAGGGAGATGGATTCGATACTGGCAGAAAAGCTGGAGAGTCAGATAATTCATATCGATTGAGCCAAACTGCCACAGACTTTCATTAAGAATATTACATTAAAAATCAGAGGCATACATTTTGATTTTGCAGCGGATTCTTTGAGGATGTGAGACAGTTGCCTAGACTCATCACCCTTTCATTAAGTCCTGTATGTAACTGTTTTTCTCTACTACTTTGAATTTAAAAGCTTTACTGACTAATGAAGTCACAGGCATATTTAACAATCATTTTGTATTGTTAGCATAAATAATATCCTCATTTTACTTCCTATACCCATCAGCAGCAGAGTCTAAAAGAACCAAGTGTGTCTCCCTTGTTATTTTTTTGCACCACACTGCATATGAGTCTGTACAATCAATAATGGTTAGACTCTTTGCCCTGAAGAGCTCAGTCTGGAAGAAGCTGGGCTGAGATGAGCTAAGAAATGCAGCCGTTTTAGTTAGATTTTTTCCAGTAGTAGAGTTTATAGTATTCCTTTTCCGCTAGAGATGTAAATCAATATTGAAAATATAACTTTGACCTCATATCACTTAGTTTTGAAATTAGTACATTCAGGACGTGCATCATGACAGCTCATGTTTTTTGTTGAGTGATTTGGTAAGTGATATTTATTATGAGATCATGAGATCAGACATTCTTTTTCCTACGGAGAATATTTCCTAGAGGTTTAGATGGGTTATAATGACTTTCTAGTCTCGTGTTCAAAACATGCCAAATTTTTCAGCTCTCTGGTGGCATTGCCTTAGAATAACTTGTTAATGGCAACTTGTCTAACTCAAAGACTTAAGTGCAATCAAGTGTTTCCCACCAGCTTGGTGAAGGCAGATGTCCATGGAAAAAGGCTTCTAAAAGACAGTATGAACATCAGCAATTCCTTGCAATTTTTTTTTTTGTTCTTATAAACCTTTATGGTTTCATCTCATCTTCTATTTAAATGTACTTAAGGATGTCTTGTAAATTCAATTCTCTAGTGTTTTCCATAGGTTTTTCCATGAAATGGTGCAATGAACATTTAAGTGATTATGTCTTCTAATAATTTAGATCAACTTCTCTCTCATGGTACTGTAAGTCCCATGGACTGTGTAAATGCAATAGTTGTAAATCCCATGTGGTGTAGGCCATATTAACAGGGCGGGGCTAACACTGCAGATTAATTATGTAGAGAAATAGGAAACAAGAAGGGACACATAGATATCATCTGCAGAACCTCCTGGGAGGAGATTGCTAGTATGCATTTAGGTAAATGGCTGTAAACAGCTAGATATGAGTCTATATTATCATTAGGGCTTGCCAGCTTGGACAAAGCACTGGCCATTTTCAGAGTGGAGCTGCGCAGCTAAGTCATGGTGTGAAACCAGAGCTGCCTTTAGCACTCGCTGGCTCCATCTCTCAGACTCCACTGCTCAGCAGAGTGACCAGGGGCTGCACCTGCTCTGTAGACTGGAAAGCGGGGGGAGAGGCTACAATGTGGCACTGTAAGTACAGGAGGTTGTGGTGGGAGACGAGAAAAATGTATGAATCTCATGCTCAGTCCATGAGACTTGACAAACCTGGTGTAATAGAGAGACTGAGGCCTTGTTTAAATTACATCTTGACCTGGGGTGTGATGTAAAACCAAGAAGCTTAAACTTGTGCCAGTACCTATGTGGGTACTTGTTTCAATTTAATTTGATTAAACATTTAAAGCATAATGAAAAATATGCTTTCCATATGGATGTAGAAAGAGGATCTAAATTATTTTCCTTGTGGACAAATCTTCCTTTCCCAGTTCTCATGTAACTTACTCTAGAGTGAACATTTGTTGCAATTCATACCTGATCTATAATGAGGAAACAAAGCTAGGCGCATACAAAATTGAGCAAAAGTGTATGTTAAAATATTTGTTGGACCCTGCTGGATTCATACAAGTAAGCACAGTGAGGTCATGTGACCACCTGTGTCCATGCTTTCCTCTCAGCCCTTATTTACCTGGAGTAGAAGCAGAATCTAGTATGAATTCAGGATAATCAACTGAATTTGAAAAGGTAAATTAGAGTTTGCAAAATCTCAGACTTAATGAGTATCTAGCTCTAGCTCCTGCATTTGACCAGGCCATTGTGGCAGACACTTACCCCAAGGTGCTGTTGTCTTTAGAAAATGCTTCTGCATCTGGTCCTCCTGCAACACTTTTCAGGGACAGGTCCTGCTCTAGCATCTCCTATCATATCCTTTGAATATAAACAATAGAAGAGAGAAGTTGCCAACACATGGAAGTAGGTGGGTCTTTTCCTAAGACAGGAATAAGTAAATCAAGGTAGGATGAATGGGGTAGATAAGGGCCCATGCAGAGTGGTCCCTTTCAGTTTGGCACAAATTGCATGAAGAGTTTAGGCAGGTTTGGGCTCTGGACTTTTCAGATGCAGCTCTTGCTCAGCATAAGAGACTTTTCAGCTAGACAGGCTTTGAGCTCTGGATCCCGTATGGGACTAGATCTTATAGGTCGTATTGTGTCATTATTTGAAGTGAAACTTCTCTCTCACATATGTCTAACAATGCATTTTTTTCTTCTGCCCTGGGAACAGTGGAGTGAAGTGCAGCAGATGATAAATGGTACCCCTGTCTATATGTACCAGGACTGCAGTGTGCTTTCTGAGGGTGATACTGATCACTGGCTTCGCACAAATTGGATCTACCGGGGTGAGACAGCCTCCCGCATTTATGTGGAGCTAAAGTTCACCGTGAGGGACTGCAAGAGCTTCAGAGGTGAAGTGATCACCTGCAAAGAGACCTTCAATCTGTACTACATGGAATCTGAGCAAGATGTTGGGATCCAGTTTCGACGACCACTGTTCATCAAGGTCTGTACTCCTGGGGGTGAAGACTGATTCATATCTCTTAGCTTACACTAAGTACGTCCTGTTGGCTGGGAGAGGCCAAGGGAACCAGGACTGGAGGGTGAGGAAGGGAATAGATAGTGAATGTTGGCCTTACAACAAACTCTATTGCCAGTGCCTCACTGTTACTCTCCAAGCAGTCTGCTACAGGAGGCAATAGTTTTTAAATGAGATCAGACCTCACTTAGCTGTGTGTTTAACTTGACATGGTTATGTAAGGATTCTAAAGAGTTATTACAATGCCACACTGATTTTTTACAGATGGAAAGCAGAGACCAAATGAATTTGACTTGCCTTAAGTATTTAGCAAGATTAGACCAGGAGAAGAATAGAAACCAGCTCAGCTCTGGGCTCCTGATCATTTGCTGTGATTGGTGTATGTTTTCTTTAAAGCTGGAGCTGATAGCTTGTTATAATGAAATACTTCCTTGTGTAAAAGTATTTAGCTCCCCTATACTTGCAATACTTGCTGCCCTGATGTAGTGGCCTCTTGTCACAGCAACATCTGAATTCCAGAACAGGGAACTTCAGCTTTTTTGAGGATGAATTTCTAGAACTCATTTCTGTCCTAAAAGAATCCGTAGACCTAGATTATTTGACGGCCTTTTCCTCTGTAGTTTAAAAGACATGTTATGAAAACAAAAAACTGCAAAGGCTAACACAGGCCAACAGTAAGACTGTTGTATCTGGCTCTCTCCCTCCCCGGTGCTCCATCACCTCCCCTGCAGCTGAGGCCTACCGCATGAATTTGTGTGATACTTCCAGAACTCCTAAACATGCTCTGTGATCCCACTGCCAGATGCAGCTGCTGAGCAAATCCTTTAATCTTCCGTGGGGGGCAGGTAGTGTCAGGTAATGGGGAGTGGCCTAGAGCAGAGCAGATCTGTTAGCAGGATGTCAGAGAAGGACGGCCTCCCCACCTGCAGCACAATTCTTCCATATAACATGATGCTATGAAGGCATTGCCCTCTTATCCCAGTGAATGAAGCATATCTCACTCATTTTTTTTCTTTGCTGAGGCAGTGGTAATGTAAGAACTTGGAAGCATTTCTTTCTGTATATCTGTAGTGATAAAATGTGTTATATCTGTAGTGATAAAATGTGCTGAACACTGATGACAGCTGCCTTGGTGCAGAAGACCTGACCTATACCAAGCGCAGCCTGGAAACAGTTGGCTGTACTTCTCTGGTCAACTTAACACAACTTTAATGGTTGTTGTGATTTTACTGCACACAGTTTGCAAACAAAGAAGAAAAACTTAACAAAAGAGAGATGTACTGCCGATTTGTTCATTTCTGCTGAGGCGGTTCTTAAAGACCTCTGAGATAAGAAGCCCAGAAGTTGGAATACTAAATAAGACCAAAGAATGACTGCATAGCAATTGAAAGGAGATGGTGGAGAGTATGGAAGCAAAGGTGGGGTGGGAATCATTGATATGTAAACACTTCTTCTAAGTGTAAAGAAAGACAGCATGCAGCGCATTGGCATTACAAATACTTGACTATGCAGACTCTTAAGGGTCTTAGCATAAAAAAAGTTGGGCTATCTCCCAGCTGCTGCTGCCTGCTCAGGTGCTGAAGTTGCTTTCTTTTTCTCCTCTGCATAGCTCAACACCGTGGCAGCAGATCGAAGTTTCACAAGCAGAGACATTGAATCAGGGGCTATGCAGCTGAACACAGAAGTGTGCCCCATCGGGAAGCTGTCTCGTCGGGGCTTCTACTTGGCTTTCCAGAACTCCGGAGCCTGTGTGGCAATGGTGTCTGTCCGAGTGTATTATAAGACATGCCCAGAGGCAGTGCGGGGCCTCGCCCGTTTTCCTGAGACCCTGGCAGGTTCAGAAGGGCTCACAGAGGTGCCTGGTACCTGTGTGGAGTTTGCAGCTGAAGAAATGGGATCTCCCCCCAGGATGCACTGCAGCACCGACGGGGAATGGCTGGTACCAGTGGGTCGATGCCTCTGTGCTGTGGGGTTTGAGGAAGTCGACGGGAGCTGTGTAGGTGAGTGTGCAGACAGATGCTGCTGTAGGCCATGAGAGGGGTTCGAGGGAGCCAGAGATCTGTGTGCTGAAAGTGGGACTGGGGAGTTAGTGTGGTCTACCTCTCTCTGTGCTTGCCAGACATTTCTTAGACTTTCCCCCCAACTTTAGATTCTCTTTCTCAATTGATTTTTCCTCCCGTGTCATGTGTAAAACCTGCACACACCTCTCCACTCCCTCTTGGGCTTTATCCAGGAACCTTCAGCTTTGGAGCTAGTTTCTGCGAGCAGTAACTGTATGATTGACACTGACTCACTCAACAACTAGTTCCCAACCCTTAAATGGCAGTCGTGTTCTCCCAGGGCAGATGCATGGAAAAGTGTATTTGTCCCATGACTAGAAAGCTCAGAGCTTTAGGGGGACAAGGGCAAAGTTTCCCCTCTGTGCCCCCTTCTCCGTGGACCACAATGGTTCTTCTTCTGTCATGGGAAACTGTTAAGCACATTGCACAACACCACTGGTGCCTGTCTCATTTCTGAAGAAGAGCAATTAGCAGGCTTAGGAGTAGCCACGCTACTGGAGCTACAAGGTGAGCCAGGAGTGTTGGAGTAAGCAGTACAGGGTTCTCCTTTTGCAGTGGAAGGGAGAGGATCCAGCTACTTACAGGAACTTGATGGGTATGTCAGGGGTAGTGGATGTGTGCGGCATTATGCATTACTGCAGAAAGGGAGGTAAAAGGATGGCACAACTCTGCTCTTGTTGTCAGAGCCATCTGTCAAACGGTTGGGTTAGTTCAGAATGCAGAAAAGGGGCTCCATGCACAGTTCTTGGGGTCAGCAGGGGGTCTATCTCTTTGCTTTGACCTATCTTCGCTCCAGTACAAGGATCTCGTGTCTCTTTCAATCCCCACTGCTTGCTCATTTTGCTTGGAGAGTTGGCAGAAGTTGAAGCACAAGATCCTTGGCCTTCTCCAGCAATCCCCTTTCCTTCCGCAGCTCAGCCAGTTTTTCCACTTAAGCGCTGCAGAGCTCTCCCCGCCCTCCTGAGAGTACTCCCCTGGGAAGGGGCAGGGAAGCTGTCATGCCCGGACAGGTTCTGACTGCTATCACAGGACAGGTTCATTCTGCATCTGTGCTTTTCTCCCACTCCGCCCAAGTACAGCTGCAGCCGGAAGTATCTTTTGTAGGATCAGTAAGGACAGGGGAGGTCTCCCAGGAGAGGAAGGGAGAACCTAGAAGGCGTAGGGAGAGCCAGCCTCATGCCCAAAGCAGTTTCTTACTGGAAGATCAGAGAACAGGTTGCCTGTTGGTGGTCATGTTGGAACCCACTTACTAAGGGAAAGACCAGGAACTGTGCAAAGGACTGGGAGCAATCTAGGTCAGCATAAAGGTTGACATCAGGACTTCTACTTTGATGTTTGGAAAATGAAGGGCTTATCCTGGAAACCTGAAAAGGGGGAGAGGGCGGAGGATACAGACTTCCTGGCAGAGTCCTTTCATTCTGATTTTTGCCGTTAGCAGGAGCAGAAAGAAGGGAAAGCTGAGCTACGACCCTTGCCCCATAGCAGGCAGGAGAGCTTGACCTCTGCTGTAGGGCAGGAAGCAGTGGAAAGCCAGAAGTGCCAGTTCTGAACTAGTTCCCTCAAATCTCTGGGTGGATATCCAAGCACATAAACCTCTACAGGATTTAAGGGTTTAATGGCTCAACTGTCCCACGTTCACAGAAAAACTGTGCCTGCCCGCAGAAGTAAATCTCACCTTCTCAACATATTCCAAACTTTGCTGCTGACAAACCCAGCTCTCTGTCACTAGCTTCCTCAAGTTAAGTAATTTACCGCGATGCCAGCTGCCATCTGGTTTCTGGGTGGGCTCTGACATGGGTGAGCAGTGGCTCCCACCAAACTCTCTGTTAGCTACGCTCTGGTGTCTGACGGCTGCCCAGTGCTCGCTGGCAGTCTCCAGATGAACACCTGTAGGCATAAGGAATGAAGGCAGGGCCAGCCATCCTCTTTACCCTCTGATGCCTGGGGAAAGCAGTGCTGAACAGACTATTTCCCAAGCCTGTTTTTCCCACCTCGTTGCCTGGGAGGAGGACGTGGGCCTGAGGCGGCTCCCAAGGGCCAGGGAATGGAAGTGCCTGGGGCGAGAGAGGGGCCCAGCTGCCGCGGAGGCTGCTGACTTGTGCGCGCCGCGCCGCGCCTCGCTCCCGCCCGGGTGAGCTGAGGCCACGGGCTGCTTCCCCTTGTGCCTAATGGGCCTCGTTACAGCTCCGCGGCGTGGGCCGGGGCATCGCGGCGAGGAGAGCGGGCTCTGCGGCGCGCCGCCCCCGCCAGGGCGCCCCGGGCCAGCGCGGCGCCCC